>JAAAQI020038898.1:18506-35751 GCA_011800005.2 Stichodactyla mertensii | reverse complement strand
TTGCATGTCTTTAAATCACAGAAAGATTTTTCTCTCATATCTTTGACTTTTGAACGTTTTTTGCCTTAAGTCAAAGAATTTTTCCTTGTCTGGCCCCTTTGCAAAACTGAGCGTGCGCGCATCAGAAGTGACATCATCAATATCCTCACTAGTGAAGATATGGAAAATATGTCACTGGGTTCCCGGATGTAGTTTTGTATCATGTTTATGAATGGCTTATTTTCCAGTATCTCATTCATGTCTATATAATAATATCCTCTATGTATGTATTTCATTAATTCATAAAATTATGCATACAGTATATACAATACTGGAAACATACCCTGCACATATAGCGCCTAGATCTGAGATCAGCCATTCAGGTGAATTAAATCCAATGATGCCCACTCCATGGTAAGGTTCCAAACCAAGCTACAAGAAACATAATCAAACAAACAAACAAGACTTAGGCTTGGTTCAGACGTTGAACTTTCGCCGTGTTGAATCTAATTGCCCAATGAGGACAACAGCTAAGAAAATGCAGAGAACTAGTAATTATAAGACATCAGCTATGTTGCTTAGCCCCAGGTGACAGCATGGGTTAGGTTTGGTATACATAAATTTACTAGTTTCAAAGAGAAACAGTGCTCAACCTCATGCAAGGCAATTACATTCAAGGTGACAAAAGTTCCACATCTGAACTGGGCCTTGGCATTCATTACAGTAAAAAATAATATCATTTACATTCATAATGAGGATCTTTAAGCAATATTTTATTTGGCTGGGACAGTGTGGAGTATACATGTCATAAGCAAAAGTTATAGTAAACATTTGTTACATATAACCGTTGTATTTACTTCGTACATATTATTGCATATATATATATTATTACATAGTATTGCAGGCCTGGGCTTGTCCAGACATATATCGAGAATCTTTCTTTCCTCAAGCTATCACAGAACAATTTCCTTGAGGACTCTGAAAGCTAGGCTATTTATAAGAAGGATTTATTGGTTCTTAATTTTTGCTGAAGGCCCAATGGCCAAAATGTCTAATAAAATAGTGTTACTGGGATTCTCAATATTCTGTGAACTTGGCAGTTGCAAGCTGCCCATTGGAATTTGGTTTTTCACTGCTGCCAGTCAAAAATATAAAAGTTACTGACTGATTATTTTTGATTGATGGCAGCAAAAAAAACATTTTGCAAGAAGGCATTAAGATGTCTGAGTTCATAGAATAATGAGAATGGCAGTAAAAGTTACAAGATGTTCATTTTGGCCTTCTCTATATTGAAATTAGTAATACTATTGCCTCTATGCCCGTTAGTTATGTACAATTGTTTATGTTACTGTTATTACGATTTTTTGAGTAAATTTATGTATAATTTACATAACTCATTTCCCAATTATTTAGTAATAAACCATTTTCTAGAAATAGCTCAATAACTAGTATAAATATAGGCCACTTATACTTGTTAATCATATTTGTTCCAGAGTAGTAAACCCTGGTCATGAATTAAGTCTTCAAGCTCCAATTAACTTGAGCTAGCATCTCTTCATTTCTACTGAACCTCTAGTCTCAGTCCATTACAATATATACTTTTCATTAACGTTGTTGCTGAAAAAAACCTGAAGGCTAAAGGCTTTCAACTATCTTTTGTTTACTAACTAATTTCGCTGTAGACTATCTAAGAAATTAAGGAATATGTGTCCAAGTTTTAGAGTTTGCAAGCATACAGTGAGTTTCTCATTGTAATAATGTCGTGGTAAAAAATAATTCATGATTCCGCTCTCAAAGCTTTAGGCGTTTTCAAAGACAACGTTAATTGAATTATCTATATATATATATATATATTTGTTAAAAGAAATTTAAGCGTTCAGAAACCTTTGGGAAAAACTCAACTTTAAATTAAGTTCAACACCCAACAAAAATGTATATATGAAATATTAAAAATGCGTCATCGATTGAAGTCACATGACTATAAGGATAACAGTAGATAAAACAAGTTTGCACAGACGTGGCGCATGATTAAAACATCTCCAAGCAACCACGAGAAATTGACGAGATTCTTTTAACTAGTCAATATTTTTCATGTATTTATTGCATAGCAATCAGATTATAAAGCCTTTATTGGTCACGACAAGCTTTGGTGTTATGTACGTTGTTCAACAAAGTTAAAACCAGTATTACGAAATGACCAACATCCGCATTCACCTCGGTAACAAGAACATATAGTGAAAAAAAAATGTTATTCAAAGTTATAGCTTTCATACAAAAAGCATGAATATATCTTACTAAAATAATATGGTTACCAAGGATATTTTTTAACCTTTTTCTTGAAGTCCGGCTTAAAAATAAGTGAAGTTTAATCCATGAGAAGTTAGCTAAAGCAATCTAGTTTTACTATGCTCATATAAAGTTTAACTGTATGTACTCTGTGTAGGGAATATTCAGATAGTAATTCTAAGTAATTCCAACGATTTTTTTCTACTTAGCTCTAATGTTACCTTGATAAAAGACTTGGCAGCAGTTCTCACTTCCTCATAATATTCAGAGTAAGTCCAGTTTCGCCATTTTCCATCTCTCTTCACGCCAAGAGCAATTCTGTTTGCCGCTAACTTAACAGTTTTTTCCAGCAGCCGAATGACTGTGATGGGAATTTGGTTGGTATTTTCATCATTCCCTATCCTTAATTTGATACCTGTGTCAGATTTTGTCGTAAAATACGTATCAGCCGGTTCCATCTCGATTGGAGATTCAGCCTCCATGTCGCCATGTTTGATAGTTTCTTGTTTCACGTTCATCTCATGATGACTACCATTTTTGATCCCATTGCCATTAGTTTGAGGTGCTTTCTGTACATAACTGTCAGTTCCGTTTTCTCCTTCGTGTAGGATAGGATCATTCTCCACATGGTTTTGCTTGTTCTCTGGTTCAGACATTGTGATGTGTTTCAAACTTGCATTGCTATTCGCGTTAAGACTACCGTTGGTTTCGATCTTCTTCACCGACAGGAGCTGTGCCATTTTTACGTAAGGAAGATAAAATTTCGATTGAGACTGATTTGTTGAAACTCGAGATGGCAACTTCCTGGGCCTGTCGTGGCAAAACTACAGAGAAATTCGAACGCATTGATTTTACGCAACAATGAAAATGAACTTTGATCACTTCAATGACGATGACAATGGACTACGTAACCAACGATACAAGCACTTGGACTTTTAAGGCACGAATTTTCGTATCAGGAAATTATACTTTATACTTACGTTTAAAATGAAAGCGACGAGAACGTAGTTTTGAAATATATTCAAAGACAAAATTACTCATGAATGATTTACATTTTGTTGACAACGGAAGCATAAATGGAAGGCGTCTTGTGGGAGTGAAGACAAATTCGTCCAATCAAGATCCTGAAAATTGACACGTGTTGCGACAGATGGCGGGAACTGCGCATGTAATAGATGACGCTACTGGTATTTTACCTGTTTTTATTCTTTTTTTCTTTTGCTTTTGCAATCTTTTTATGATACCTGAAGACTCTCATTTTTGTTGAGTTGTAAAAATAGAACAAAAAAAGTTTTCGCTTTACAGTTAATTACAGAGGACAGTGACATCAGGGACTGGTCATAAAGTAAAGGGGGTAGGGAGGGGGGATGAAGTTCGATTTGAAGGAGCTCGTTTTTTCGTTGACCCTGTATAAAACGAGATTGAAAAAGTGATGACCCCTCCCCCATGTTTCCATACAGGAATTGCAAATGACCTGCCTCTAATGTGCAGTTTTATAGACAGCCCACCCCAATCAAGGGGTTCAAAATTATGACCCACCCCCCTTTACTTTATGGCTACAATATCAAACAAGCCAGGATTGGTGAAATGAGCATGGGTCCTCAGCTACTATGAATAATCAGAAAAATTGGGTGGTTGACAATAGTGTGCATCCATTGAGTCTAGAGACACTTGGTCTTTTGGGTTATCCCTTCTATTCCATTGTATTGAATAACCAATAAAAGGTGCTTCAAAGGATTGGACAGGATAATGGGCTTTTGTAAAAATATTGGCTGGATTTCCTTTTATTGGTTATTGTATTTATTATACACCAATGCAGCCTATACTAGTTTACTTGCTAGTTTCCATTTATATTCCAGTGTACTGTATTGTGTTATTCTATTTTCATAGCAACTCATGTGTTCCTACATGAAGGGATGACCATCTTTTGATTGCACTTAGGGACCAGTAATTAATTAGAGGGGGGCTGGTGCACTTTGTTTTGTTTACATGAATTTTGGTGACCCCTCGCCCTTACTTTCCCATTCTCTCTCTATCCCCTTCTTTTTCAAGCCTAAAAAATGCTGATGCCCCCTATTTGCAGTCCCCCTCTTAATAATGACTGGTCCCTTACCAGTAGCCTTCAAATGAGGGCACTCACCAAGTGTTGGCCCATGATACTTTACTAAATGTGAGCTAAGCTTTTGATTCAGCTTTATATGAATTCTGTGTGGTACATCATATGTAGTGGAATATTCTGGAGATAATTGCAGAGCCATGTCCCAACTTGTCATAAGGCTGTTTTGTTAGGGCTGAGGAGAGGGAAGGAAGATTTGTTGAAGGTAGTGGAAGGACCTGACTTGTATTTGGCGAGCTGACTTTAGGATGAGAGCTAAAAACAGCAGAATAAATAGCAGAAGTGAAGGGGGGATCAGAATTGCTTCCAAGGATTGGATGGGATTTTATGAAAACATTGGCTGGATTTCAAAACCCTATTAGTGGGGCATGTACCTTGACCTTCTAGGAGGAAATCTTTGTTCCATTGGTAGTGTCATGCTTCTTCAAACTTAAAAAGAAAGCACACTAGAGGCTTTAATGCGATTCACAAACATTTATTATGGAGTGCTTAAAAATTCTGCATAAACATATCACTGAAGGTCATTAAGTAAGGTATACCACAGTTAATAGTTCCCCTCTATCAAACATGGTTTTACCAATTACATAACTTTGTATTGTTCTAAGTTACAGTTTAGTACAAATATTTTATCACAAAATGCCATTGCTTATCTCAAAGTTCACATGTATATTAAAGATATGAAACGTCTTTCATTCAAGTTTAAAAACTAGTACTTTAAATGTATCTTCAAGCTCAATTTCAAACAGAGATATACAACATACAAGCTATGTACTTTGAGAAACAAGAAATCAATGTAAAAAAAAACTGTTAGCGGCTTTGAGCAGTCACTATCCTATGTAAATACTAATGAATGTCTCACATTTTTTGCCTAGAATATGGCATGAACTTAGAAATAATGAGGCCGAGACAAAAACTTTGAGATATCTGGTGTGATCTTGTATGAACATAGCATATTTTGCCATCAAGAAAAGCTATTGGTTTGATTCAATTGAAAAGATGATGGAGGACCAGTCAGTCCACAACAAATGTAATGTAAGAAGTGGCATTACTCATCTTTCTTGTTCTCGGTAGCAGCCCTTATAGCAGCTTCTGTGGCAGCATCTTTGGCTGTCAGTACAAAAAAAGGAAGAAAGAAATAATAGTATTACAAATAAATTCACTTAAACTGGATTCTGAATGTACTTCAGTGGTATAAACAGATCACATTGTGATGACAACCAATTGTGAGTAAGCAAAATTGTAAAAATCATCAATGTATCACTGGATTACTAAGATATTTTGAAAAAGGATTTTTTACCTTCTTTTGCATATCTGTCCACCTGTTCTCCCACTTTGTCCAAGGTCTCATCAATTTTTTTCTGGTGTTTAAGCACAAAAGGCTTCACAACCTTTGAATAAATAGTGTCTGCTCCATTCCATGCGACTGGAGCCATGCACCAACCAAGGAATATCAGCTAACATGGGCAAAAATATCAACGATTGTCAGTCAGTAAAACTAAGCTAAAACAACTGAAGATGATAAGAAAAAAGCAAAGAGAGCCATGCAGTCCCCTTCAAAACTGTAAGGAGGCATTAAATTTCAACCTGGCAATTAGTGGGATGCATAACCAAAACAGCAATTCATCAACTAGCCTTCATGTTCAGACATTGCTATCTGATTGCTGTATGAATGTTCTAACTTTTGAACAAATTATCAACTGATTGCTTATTTGGTTCGGTATAAAAGCAAATTCTCATTTAATCCTGATTTAAAATGTCCTTGCTATTTTAAGAAAAATAAAACAAATTATGTTGATAATTTGTTTAAAAGTTCATACATTTGTATGGGTTAGGGTTTGGTGATTTGATTGAGAGCTACAAATTTTTATCAAAATCCTGAGGGTAGGGAAACAAACAGATCAAATGAACCCAAATGCCCCGCCAAAGAGAAAACATGCCTTATTTATAAGTCAACATTGACCATCGATCACAAAAAGCACATGTAATTCACATTTCCTTGGAAGCCAACTCGACCAAATGCCTCAACCCTTGGGACCCACAAAATGATCAAATGGCTGACTGAGGGAGCCACTAACACTTTCAAATTTCCATCTTTTGCCTGCACTCCCCTCCTGGGGTTTACTTTGATAGGTGCATAATACCAAGCATACCACATGATGACAAAGGGTCAATTAGTGAATTGGCATAATTTTATGACTGTGAAATATTAGTGCATGCTACACCACTGTCTTTCAGAATTGACCACATCTTTTGAGCAAATCTGACACCACATGCAAGATCATTGCTGCGTGAAAATGCTTTGACATGCACAATCCTGATCACAGCATACATACAGTGACTTTTGAATGTTCATACAAACTCTGTGACAAAAATGCTAAGAAATCTTTCAAATATTTACAACTAATACTTAAAGGTAACAAAAATACATAAGTGCTGCTGGCTTGTTACTGCCACTTCTTTGTGAGGTTTAGACTATCATACAAATGTTTAGCTATGACACAACTGGGACTTGAACAAAACATCGTGACAACCTTGTCATAAATTACTTAATCATTATGTAAGTTTTATTTAAAATATAAGGCTTGATAAACTGACTAAAAGATGTAATGAATGCTTTAAACTTAACATGCACCTATACCCTCGTAAATTCTGTTAACCAATATTTTATAGCAAAATCGAGCCAAATGTTTAATATATTCTTCGATTACGTGTTGTGAAGTATATATTTCAGCTTTAATAATACTGAAATCTAAAGGTCTCTCAACTATGTTTACTCAGACAATGGTTTTCTTCTGGGAAAGCCACGTATGAAGTAAACATGTGAGAAGAAAATCAGCGAATTACCTTTGCAAGAAAATAGAGAGGAAACCACGAAAGGAGAATGTCAGAGAAAAACTCCACAATGTTAAAACAACCAAACACCACCCAGTAGATGAGCCATTGTGTGTCGTCTTCCTTCTGAGGGCTTTCCACTGCCTTCACTCTAACAAACATAATCATTTTCATTGAGATAGAAACGAAATAAGATCAAATAACAGTCCAATGAAAAAATCTTCATTAGACAGACATAAATTTGGTAGTGGCGTATTTTGAGTAGATAAGTAAACGGAATAAATTATTTCCAAACCGCGCTAGTGGATTGATTGTCAAGTTTGTCGTTTGGTTGATCATACTTACGATTGATAAGCAGGATAAGCAAAACCAAGAGCCGTCACAATTAGGTCTGCTCCATAGCCAAATATCAGGTACAAACTGAAAACTCCAACCAATACTGCAAAAAGGAATACGATCTTAGTTAAATTGCATAATAAATTGTTTGACGGGTATACAAAGGACTGCCTGCATGGCCGATTGATAAACCCTTGAGTTTTACATAGAATACAACATATAACTACCCAAAAACTGATGCAACTTTTTCACTTTTGTTTTCTCTTCGATTTTTCCGAGGAAGTCAGTAAAGAAATTTTTTTGTTCAAGCCATTTTTCAAGGCTTTCTTTGCCTGAAGTTATTGCGTTCTGAACGGCAGCCATTTTGCAATGAATGGTAAGTGACGTCACAGGGCAAATACGTGGTCATGTGACGCCATGATTATCGAAATATCCTGTGTTGAAAAACATCAAAAACTTTTACCTTATTTCTATTTCATAAAATAAAAAGGTTTAAAGTTCCAAGGTATAAATATGTACTATTGCTATATAAGTACTAAAATACTATATATCTTTATATCAAATGGTTTGGTAAAAAATACAGGGTTAAAGTCCACTATGGCACGTGCTCTCTAATGCTCTTGGGATCCCTGTGTTTAGTGCGTTTTTCTGTAAAACATCGAGTGCTTGGCAACCCTTATTTCAATTTTCCTTTTCCCATGCATGCTCGGTCAATGCGTGCATAAAAACGGCCAACGAACTCTTGTTATAGAGAAAAATAGAAAACACGCAGTGAGACTGTACCCAACTTTCCTCTGGTATGAGAATCAGTAGCTGCTCAGTCATCAGTTGGCTGCATAGCATATGTAATGAAGGTGTAACGCAACGTATCGCAGTTAAGTGAACAAGCCATTAGGCTACAACGATCTAAAATAAAAACACTTACCAAAAGCCAAAGGGTTGCTGATAATCACATTTCTAATCTTCTCCAAATTTATGTTCTCAAAATCCATCTTCTCTGTTTTCTTGCCTCCAACAGCCGCCGGTGAGCTATGGCCTTCCGTACTATCTTGCTCCATCATCAGAATATAGTCAGATATTTATGTAATGTAACGAGGTCCGCAAATATCAGTCAGTCACTGGGCCAATGTAACTGAGGTTCATAGGAGTAACTACTCACAATAAATGCCAGCACAGCAGGTAAATGAACACTAGTGAATATAGCTATAATCTTTACGGACGGACGTCCTTCAATCCGTTATCACCAGCTGATGGCCAGGTTCTGCATTGGTGCGCGCGCACGCATTCTGGCCTCGCATTAAAGACGCACGATGTCGATAGTATTTTGTGGTCTATAGCTGTACTTCAGAATGTTCAAATACCCAATTTAATTTATAAACTCCTTAGAGTGGTTTTCATTAACCCGTGAAACAAACTGTACTAATTAGAGTTTAACAGTCAGATAGACACAATAAAAAACAAAAGAATCGAAGTGTAATAAAGCATAATACGCTAAAGTGCATTTCACGGGTTAATGAAAACCACTCTAAACAACACATATGATGTAACAGTAATTCAACGAAGTTTTATTTGAAATTCGGCTGTGGAGATGAAAACTAACCGGTAGCTGCTAATAGTTGAACAGGAAATAAATCATTTTATATACAAAAGGTTTTTATTAGTCGGTCAGTTGTGAAAAATTTTAAAGCAGCGCCAAATAGTGTAAATAGTGCCTTGCAGAGATCGGTTGAAAGTTTAAAGGTAACCGTGAACTCGCCTGAAGAATGAAGATAAACTATGCTGTCTTAGTTTGCAGGTGCCCGACAGGTTTTCTTTTCAGAAACTCTAACACCAAACCCCAAAATATACTTCACTAGCCAATCCACCACATCATTGTCTATCATTGGTTAATGTGGTATTTACTGTTTATCTGAACTGCAATAGAAACTGACAATAAACGCTACTCGGTCCAGTTCAATCAGCAAACAGTACTAACAACACCGAGCAACTAGCCATGTTTGGTCTGTTGCTAGTCGTGATATATTTCTGTTTCCTTCCGATTTGTGTTTCCTCCAGTCATTTCAATTTGACTACAGTTGTATCCGTTTTTCCTCAAGAAGAAGAAGAATACCTTCGTTATTTCAAACATATTCCAAGTAAAAGTCCTCTTTATGATTACTTGAAGTTTCCAAGACGATTGTATGTGCTTTGCAAAGCTGCTGAGTTTGCTGTCAGTAACTACAAACATGCCACAGGAAAGAACAGATTTAGTCTACGTGCCATTTTGTCAATTAAAACCTTAAAAGAGGATGAGTTATTCGATTATCGACTTTTGTTGCAGGACAAGAAAACGGGAAAATTACTGGAAGCCTTTTTTGGCATTTTCATTACACAAACTGGTGCAAGAGGGAAGTATAAAGTACAAGTCGAAGAGATCAAGGAAAAACGTTCTACGGATATTTCCAAGAATGAAAACCAACATTGTGATCGACTGAGTCGATCTGCTAACTGTTCGTCATGTGGCTATAAAGGGATATGTCACAAAGGAACTGCACGCATTTCACCATGGCTTGCGCTTGCATTGAAAACACAGAGAGAACTGCAAATAAACATGTCCCTAAATAGAGTGCAAATGTTGGCTGCGCACAATGCATTTAATGATAGGACTGATGGATATGGAGAACTAGATGATTGTCACTGGCCTCCACCTTACACAAGTGAGTGCATCGATTTAGCCAATCAGGAATTTAGTTTTACTGACTTATTGGAAATGGGAATAAGAGCATTAGAGATTGATCCCTGGTGGTGCTTTGGTAAAATAAGAATGAGTCACGCCCATCACCATGCCTACTTTGGGTGTGGTCCTTGGGACAGAGAATTCAAAGATGGGATAAAAGAAATCGCTGATTGGTCAAAACGACCAGAAAACAACCGTGAAGTTATTCGATTGTATTTAGAAGATGGGCCAGAACATACACAAGGGCACGATGATCTGCTGAATGGACCAATTGAAGAGTATTTTGGTAAGCAAGTCCTAACACCGGATGACATCCAGACATATTTTCACGGAAAATGGCCTTCACTTTACGAGATGCAAAAAGCTGATAAAACCATATTAATATCTTCAGGAAATTCGTACAATCACAAAGGCAAGTATATTCACCGAGGTTACTGGAAGGAGGTAACAAATAACCAGTACCTGTCTTACAATAACTGCGCAATCGTTAGGTCTACTCCCATACCTCTCCGCGTTTATAGTGACAGCACCCAATACGGTCCTTTTTGGAACGGACCGAAGAAAACTGGTACTATACTCAACTTTATGGAATATTTAAAATGTGGTGTTATCTATCCAGCAGCAGATCAAATCAACCCAGATTTACTAAGCACAGCCGTCTTTACATGGGCAACTAATGAACCAAACACTGAACTTAGTCAAGATTCCTGCGTTGTACTTCGTGCAAAGGACCAAAGGTGGCATATTGAAGATTGTGCTTCAAAACATCTATTTGCATGTATGTCAATAAACAATAAAGACATCAAGTGGGTTATCAGTTCAGCAAAAGGGTCTTACTCCGAACCTACATGCCCTGCAGGATTTGTTTTTAGTGTACCGCAAAATGCTGTCGAGCATTATAATCTGTTAAAGGAAATGACTATGCAGGATGTTTGGTTAAACCTAAAACCCTATTTACCATTAATAATAAAGGAATGAAAAGAATTATACTGAACATTCTTGTCTATATGCCTTATGTCGACTCATTTATCTTTGCCCGGTCCTGAAATCCTATAAGAAAATGTGGCAGAGGTCACTATAGCTACAAGGACTTAATAGGCCGTTTGAACGATGGTGTCATTTTACTACAACTACCAGAATGCTTTGTCAAAACGAGTTTGCCTGACAATAGAAGTCACTCAAAGCATTCTGGTCTTGGTAGTAGATTACGCCATCATGCAAATGGCATATTGTCAATGATGATGTGATGATCAGGATGATGATGATGATGATGGGTGGTGATGACGATGACGATGACGATGATCGCGTGCATGTACCACGAAATTGAAGTAATTTAAATTTGTTGTTTGGCGGATTAAGTAATAGTTGAAATAAGAAATCAAATGCATGAGATAAATCATTTGGATGGGTTCCCTGTGGTAGTCACCTGACCATGTCTTACTCGTTCCAGTCCCTACCCATTATTTCAAGATGGCGGCTCACATGAGGAGAAGTGCTGTCAGATCTGTTGGTTTGTTATCTCCTCATGCCGCAAAAAACGTATTGAAAAGCTTGGTATGTAATTTTAAGGAACGTTAGATACCATTTACTTTGTTTTAAGATGACCTTCTTAGGAGAAATGAAGTTAGATGTGACATTTTATAACCTTAATCTCCAGATAGCTAGTTTGCAAAGGCCCGGACAACGATTGTTTTCATCAGAGGTAAATTAAGGAATGGTCAATGCTTAGCGTGCGTAAATCTAGTTCTGGAGGCACTTGAATAGTTGGGAGAGCACGATGGTAGCGTAAGAGTTGCTCGAGGCGGAGAGACGGAGCTGAGAGTAACTCTAGCTACCAGAGTGCTCTCCCAACTCCAGGGAAAAAGGGTCCCATGTCAGTGCCCTAGCGCGCGCAGAAAACGTTGTAATTTGAAAAATCATTCACTTGTTTTTGAAGGGAAAAGCTGTTAAGAATGCTCTCGAAGAAACATCAAAAACGTTTCCCCACGGAAAATTTTCAATAGAACAATGATCTACAATGTGTTTTTTATCAAAATTTGTATCCTAAAAGACAGTTTTTTGCCCTAAAAAGAGGCATTAAAAAAACTTGAAATGGCTTTGATGTCAGCATGCACGAGCGTGCACCATCCATTTCTTTTTCATAGGTAGCCAGCCAATCAGAGTATGCATTATATCTTAGCTATGTTATAATAACTAATGTAGATAAAGGTCATAAAAATATATTACAGTACATTAGTTTTCTTTGAGCATAGGAGTTGCATAAACAGCTGTGTAGTTACAATAGCCTAATACACTACTATGTGTATGTGCATGTATTATAGGTAAGGACAGTTACCTTGATACCCGGTGATGGTATTGGACCAGAAATTTCAGATTCAGTTAAACAAGTATTTGCAGCAGCAAAGGTAAGAACATCTGCTTGGTTAAAAAGATTTCAGCCAGTCAGGGTGCAAATATCAAAGTGATTGTTTTATAAAAAAATAGATAATAGAAGGCCCAGTGTAAGATTACCTTTATGCTAAACTGGCATATTTTTGTAAATACTTTTTAACCTTCTCTAAATAATGTTTATTATTATTATTATTTGAAAAGTTGAAGAATATTAAGTGCAAATGTAACAGTGGTTTAGTGGATATACAATTTGTCATGCAATTTGAATGCAGTTCATGGTAATCCATTCCATATTCCTTCCCTGTCATCTATATAGGCACCTATAAATTGGGAAGAAGTGAGTGTGGCTCCAGTGATTCTCCCAGATGGTAGCACAACTGTTCCTCCTGCTGCTATCAATTCTATGAACCAGAATAAAGTAGGACTCAAAGGTATTTACTGAACTTGTGCAAAAGACACACAAGTAAAATAACATGTTTATAAACCTGATATCTGATGTAAGTTTTGAGTGAAAAACATTTGATTTTTTAACAGAAAAGCTCACCATTTTTACCAATTTATATTTTTAGGTCCTCTGGAAACAAAGATTGGAAAAGGGCATGTTTCTTTGAATTTAACCTTACGAAAGTGAGTGGCATGAATGATGGTTGTACACACAGTAATCTTAACTGTATCCTTATCATTTGGTCTGTTTTCATTTCATTCTAGAACATTTAACCTTTTTGCCAATGTAAGGCCTTGCCGTTCTATTGAGGGATACCCTACAGCATATAATGATGTTGATCTTGTCACTATAAGAGAGAACACAGAGGGAGAATACAGTGGTATTGAACATGTAGTAAGTATTACCCACAATAGATAACAAGAAAACTAGCAATTATTAAGGTTATACTAACCTATTCTGGCTCATTATAATACTATCATCATTCCATCTTGATATTAATCATGATTGATGTAATCAGTGAGTTTTGGTTTGGTTTCAGGTTGTAGATGGTGTTGTGCAAAGCATAAAACTGATAACTAGGAAGGCATCCATGCGAGTTGCAGAATTTGCTTTCAGTTTTGCAAAGTCAAATAAAAGAGCTTCTGTTACTGCTGTACACAAGGCCAATATCATGTGAGAAGAAAACAATTCCTTTTGAAGTGTGTATTTCATTGATTTACCTATGCAATATTTCAGCCATTGAGTGATAATAATAGTTGATCAGTATTTATTATTCACAAGAATGAACCATTACAGTGGATGAAGGTCCATGTGATGTAGTGAAGTAATGCAGTGTAGTAGTGCACGTGTCTCATTTTTCACAAAACAGGCGCCGTTCAGATGGATTGTTCCTCCAGTGTTGTCGTGAGGTAGCTGAGCATAACAAGGATATTCGGTACAATGAGATGTATTTGGATACAACATGTCTGAATGTGAGTAGTATATAATGTAACCTTAGGTTGTTTAGATTTTGATAGTGTTTTAGTATTATAATTCTATGATAATTTTTATCAGATGGTGAAAGACCCAAGTCAGTTTGATGTTCTGGTGATGCCAAATCTTTATGGCGACATTCTTAGGTCAGTATCACTGTTGTTTGATGTCTCATGGTGTTTATAGTGTTTGGCAGATGTCATCACTTGAAGTCTGAATGTTTCTTAAACAAATATAATATCATGAAATATACTGCAAAAGTAAATACTGGCAGTCATTTCAGATCTATTGAAGTTATACTGCATAATGAAGTGATCAATGCCTTATGGATATCATGTTTTTATTCTAATGATACATATTACATATGCAGTGATTTATGTGCTGGTTTGGTTGGAGGTCTTGGTGTTACTCCAAGTGGCAACATTGGGGCTGATAATGTAGCCATTTTTGAATCGGTAAGATTTTCTTACTAGCTTTAGAAGTTTCTGTAGAAAAATTAATACAACATTGGGTAATTTCTTATATTGTATTAACAGGTACATGGTACAGCCCCTGACATTGCAGGAAAAGACAAAGCTAATCCAACTGCACTACTTTTGAGTGCTGTTATGATGTTGAGACATATGGATCTTAAACAACATGCAGATCGTGTAGAGACGGCTGTCCTTAATACAATCAGAGAGGGAAAGGTAAATAACTCCGGTTATTTTACTGCTGTTACTCCCAAAATTCTTATTATTTCATCCTTTTTTATTTTCAGATGATCACTGGTGATTTAGGAGGCAAAGCCAGCTGTTCTCAGTTTACTGAGGCTATCTGTGAACATCTTAAATGATGTTCCACAATTTTAACCACTGTTGTTAACATGTTCAAGTGATTATTAATCATTTATTGTAAATTTAAGGAAGTGCCTTCACTTGGTCATGTTATGTTAACCAGGGTGAAGGCTTTTTGTTTTTTGGGTGGTTAGATTCTTTTCACATCTATGCATCAAAGAGTTGGCATATTAACAAATGAATAGTCATATGCAATTGTAATGAATCTTTAAAGAAAAAATTGAATCGTTTTTAAATTTTATCGATGTAATATTCCTTGTCTGCACCATGCAGATAATTCCATTGCCTGACTAGAATACAGCTTTTTTCGCCAAGTGGAACTCGCAGCACGTACATTGTACGGTATGCAGCAGTAACACTGAAATGGCTTCCCATAAGGATGGTTATCGTATGAGTAGGAAACGTATACTGACTCACAGCACGTACACGGTACGGTATGCAGCAGTAACAATGAAATCTCTCTAGTATTCAGTCACTTTCAGTAATATTTGTTTCTCTCCCTGTAAAGTTAAAAAAAGTAATACTGAAATGGCTTTCCCTTGCTTTCGAGTAAATCGTCCAATTATGACGCTTAGTAACGGAAAGTGGTACGACTACAAATTTGTCGTATCGTTTCCCACTCATACGAAATCTACTCTAAAGTCTCACTAACATCCAGGTGAAAGTTGGCCAAATAAGTAAACTCTATATGTATCGTTAACATGATCAATCAATGCAGACCTTTCTGATCAGTGTACATACATGTAGTTGAGGGTTATTCGATATGTTAGACTAATTCCCAGAAGGGTTTTGCAGTGGACTTTCCAAGCCAAATAGCCCCCTTGTAGCACGTCGGAATGCAGCTGAATTTGGAGGGCAAGACAATAGGTTTCTGGTTCTCTGGAGTTGAGATTCTTTTGTCTTGCCTTCCAAATTCAGCTGCATTCCGACGTGCTGCAAGGGGCCTATTCATCCTGGATAACGTCTAACACTGAGTAACGTCGCATGATGAATCCAATGGAAAAGTTGCTTTTTGCTTGGGAAAAGAAAAGAATAAACTAGACAGACAACTCACCCACTATGAGGGATCTCACCAGTGAGTTAGCCACCCAGTTTTGCAATGATCAGCTTGTCAAGCATTTAGATCGTATATAAGCTGACAGAAACTGACTAGACGAGTGGATGGATGGATGGATGAATGATGGAAATGGAATGGTAAAAGGAAAATAATATGTATCAATATGTAGCACAGATCATACATGTATGAAGTCTGGATGTGATTCGTGCCTGAAGGTGAATTCCTCTAGACGATTCATGGTTCCGGCTCAAACAATAGTCAACCAATCACTGTAGCACTGGTTTTCCCAGAGGAATACATCTTGTCCCACAAACACCACCATCAACTGCCTGCTTTTAGAAAGGTTTCTTGCATTACTTGAATTTGATTCTCATATTTCTATAGAATGTTAAAAATCTCAAAATATACGAATCTGTTTGCGATCAGAATACGTAGCAACAGTAACCATGGAGTATCGGAACCATGAATGCTCTGCTCTGTGTAGAGTTTGTTTCATAGGCGTAAACCATAGGTATGTAAGTTACGTTTATTGACTAAGATAAGCTCATTCAGATTTTCCGTGACACTAACCTTACTCCATTAGATACTGATGTCTCTATCGAATAAAATGAAATACATTATCAAACGTCACGGACGTAATAAATTTGATTATTTAAACTCATTCAAACAGATTCCAACACGATGGGAAGAAGATCCCTGGTTGTCCCCAGTTGCAACCGTTTGTATTTTCTGTCTTGTAGTGGATTAACATGAACGAGATAACATGACCTTGTATATTCAATGTCACTCATGCCGCCATCACTAACATGCGGATTATTATTCTCACATAATTCTGCATCTAGACCGCATGATGACTTCCCCGGCATAAAACGGACTTACACAAACTCTAGATCCAAAGTGATGTGCGTAGAAGGCATAATTTAGATCAGGGCACATCTAGTAAAAGTAAATCATTTAGACAGAGATCAGGGCACATCTAGTAAAAGTAAATCATTTAGACAGAGATCAGGGCACATCTAATAAATAGTAAATCATTTAGACGGACATCAGGGCGCATCTAGTAAATAGTAAATCATTTAGACGGACATCAGGGCGCATCTAGTAAATATTAAATCATTTAGACAGAGATCAGGGCGCATCTAGTAAATAGTAAATCATTTAGACAGAGATCAGGGCGCATCTAGTAAATAGTAAATCATTTGGACAGAGATCAGGGCGCATCTAGTAAATAGTAAATCATTTAGACAGAGATCAGGGCGCATCTAGTAAATAGTAAATC
>JAAAQI020038898.1:0-18406 GCA_011800005.2 Stichodactyla mertensii | reverse complement strand
ATTTGGACATATATCGGGGCGCATCTAGTAAATAGTAAATCATTTAGGTTCCGGTAGTCCTAACAACAGGAATCATTTGATATACCGGCGGAAGTCATGAAGCCATTTCCGGTGCGATTTTACTTAACTTTCTTTGATTGAACAGTTGTTTCGAGCTGAATTGCGTTTTTATTGACGTAGGAAGCTGAGTTAATACACCTGATTTAACTGTTCAAATAAATCATCTTATGAATGAAAATATCGAATGTGAAAATTATCCAGAAAAAATTCTTTGCATTAATGGTGACTAATATTTATAGGACAGTTCATATGCTCACAGTATAATGACGTCATTGGAGTTAAACCGTCCTTATCACATTCATGGATGTCACTCACAGATGCGAAGGTCATAATCATAGTCTCGTGTAAACGTGTTCTTTTCACGAATACTCTATCCCTTTTTCGTTATAGTGTAGTTTCTTTAAGTTATATTGTTTTTTTTATGGCGCGAATGCAGATACGTTAATTTTAGAGTAATCGAAGCTAATTATGCAGTTGGCTCAAGTAACTGTAAAGATTGTTTTATTGATTTCATGTCCACTCGTCCATTTCACGATTACTGCTGCAATTGATAATTCGTATTCTAACACATGGGCCATCCAAATCGACGGTGGTAAAGAAGAAGCAGATAAAATAGCAAAGAAATATGGATACATCAACACGGGACAGGTATAGTAACTACATAATTGGAATACTGAATAATCGCTGTTAACTTTATTAATTGATACATATAACACTGAAAGGAAGTTGAACTCCTTTCTGTCTTGGTTTTTCCCCATAATTCTTTACAATGTAATAAATTTCCCATTTCATCCCTATTGCAGATTGGTAGTTTGAAAGGATTTTTCCTGTTTCGACACGATTCGCATCCGAGAAGATCAAAACGAAGTCTAGAGGAGAGGACGACACAACTCTACGAAGAGACGACGGTTCGAATTTCTTGAAGTTCTATAATACTATATATTCTCTAGCGAGATTTGTTTCATCTACGTACGATAAATTATATTCTCATCTCTTCTCATCCCATTGACGATTTTTATCTTTCTAATATTCACAGGTTAGATGGGCAAAGCAACAAGTCATAAAAAGAAGAGTTAAACGAAAGTTATACGACCCGAAATTCAACGATCCTTACTTTCCTAAGCAATGGTATTTGGTAAGTGAAACCTAGCTAGGCGTTGGGACTCGTCAGTTTCCTCGAACTTTTCTTAAAATTTCGACTTTTTAAACCTTATTTGAGAATGATTCATTATGCGTAAAAGTTGAACTAATTAATACGTTCTCATCTGTCGATCCTTAAAATCGATAAAATTCCATAGCTTAAGAAGGATCGGTATTATCCTCTATCGTCTGTCGGATCAGAGAACAGAAGTATTTAATGATATACCTTCCAAATACGTACAATTTGGTTGTAATAAGAAAATTTCTATAATAAAAAAGAAGTAACACAAGTACAATTAATGTTTGTAGCAAAATTTGCTCTGTTCAAGTGAGAACACGTAAACACTTAGTATCCGGAATTGTAACACAATCACCATTGATCGAAGTTGGATTTGAAATCTGTGCTGTAAGAAATATTACTTAAGAATGCTGTTGAAGAACAAATGTTTATCAGATAGGGCTGATATACGGATCTTACTGAATGTTAGAATTCAAAAGCTAATATTTCGGGAAAGGTTTTGATTGGGGGGGCTTTGATTGGGGGGGGGGCTTTGATTGGGGGGGGGAAGGCTTTGATTGGGGGGAGGGGGAAAGGCTGTGCTTATGACAGGGATTTGTTTTTCCACTTTTCTGGCAAGACCAAAATTTTAAGCATAGTTTTAATAACTTGATTGTACCCCCCTCCCCCAAGCATTACTTCAGATGCTATTGGTTTTGGCCATGGTCAGCACCCACAATTTTCCCCTACCATACCCTGGCAGGCAAGTTTTCAGTCAAACTCCCAGTCCACAGAACAGCACATCAAGTCAAAGCCCCCCTCCCCATAGACCTAATGTCTTCCCTGTTATAAACTTGATGCAAAGAAATGCTTGTCTAATGAGTGGGATAAAACAAGTAGTGTAAAGTAGAGCAAAGTCTATAAGTATAGATAGATTATTCTAAGTGTATTTGACATAATATTTTTCTTCTTCTTTAGAATAATTCAAAATCCCCTTTTGAAGGCTATGACCACAATGTATTGCCTGTGTGGAAACAAGGAATATTTGGTACAAATGTTGTAGTATCTATATTAGATGATGGTTAGTATGGAACAAATAAATGCCAATACATACATGTGGCATAAGGAAGGATAGAAATAATAAAAGCAAGACAGAGTTGAATGTTGGAGTAATAAAAAAGAGGAGAAAATGAAGGAAAGATATACATGCTTGGCACAAAAGCTATCAAAAACACTCATCTTGATAAAAATTTTAGAGTTTTAATCCAACAAAAATAAAACTTGGCAGCAAGACAGTATATGTCAAGGCAACAAATCGTATGTTTCTGGATTTTTGATTTTTATAAATTAATAATAGTAACAAAATTGCAGATTTTCAAATTTCAAAAATTAATATCTTTGGATTAAAAAGAGGTATCCGAAATATTTTTTCTGCTATATCTCTAATTTTATAAGTTCTTTTGAATGAAGTTTCGTACTTGTAAATTTCTGAATTTCAAAATTTGTTGGCCTGTTCATGATGTCATTTTCCCGCCAAAAATAATAAAAATCCAAAATCCAAAACATACAATTTGTTGCCTTGACATATACTATCTTGCTGCCAAGTTTCATTTTTATTGGATTAAGACTCTAGAATTTCTATCAAGATGAGCTTTTTGATACCTTTTGCGCCAAGCATGATATAAAGAAAAAAGGATCAAAGGATCAAATGAGAAGCTAAGAGACATCAAGAAAAAAGAAGGTGAAGAAAGGGAACATAGAATAGTCAGAGAAAAAAAGCACAACCTGAGTTTCGTGCCCATGGAGAGGGGAGGGGAGGGGGAGGAAGGGAAAAGTGAACAAGTCTTCCTCTCTTCCCATCACCTTGGGCCTGACACTCATGTTAAAAAAGCAGGGAGGTAGGAGTTGAGGAAGGAAGGTATTTTAGATGGGATTTTTGGATTGATGAGCAAAAGGAGTTTTTGACCAAGTCTGAATTTTAGTCCTTATTAAAGTAAATATTAAAGCAGATTGGTTAATTGAAGAAAACAAATTCTCCCATATCATAAATCCTAGAAAATCAATTCAGAAAGTAGTAGCTAAGTATGTATATGACTGTTTTAAAAAAAGAAATAATATTATAAAATCTTAATTGAAATGATGTATATAATGAAATTTAATGACAGTGATTGTTGACACTAGTGACTGACAACTATATGTAGTTACTATCAAAATTCTTAGTTATATATGTAACAATTCATTAGCAATTGTCCTAATACTTGTAATGCATATGGAAGCTAATAATATTAAACTAAACTAAACTAAACTAAGCTAAACTAAACTTAGTCTGCATGCCAACAGAACACTTAAAAAATAATCAAGATCATAAAAATTCTTTTTTGCAGGTATTGAGCACTCTCACAAAGATCTGATTCAAAATTATGTGAGTAAAAGTGATTAATAGTATATTTGATGTTTTTATTTTTGAGCTCAGACAGATCATGGGTGAAATGTTAATTGCTTCAGTGTTTGTCTACCCTGGTCCCAGAGTCCCAAACTATGGTGGGGAATACAGAGGGGGAAAAACATGAGAAAAACCTCTGGGACCAGGAGAGTTTGGCTTTATAAACCTAGATAAATTTTATGCAATTTGTACAAACTGTTCCAAAGAACAGGCTTGAAATTTATATTAGAGGGGCCAGCAATTTGAAATATATCACATTTTTGATAATGGCAGGTGGTGATGGTAAATTTTTAATGAATTTTACTAGGATCCCAAGGCAAGCTATGATTTCAACTCTAACGATGCAGATCCCAGTCCACGACGAACATGGAATGATGAAAATAGGCATGGCACTAGATGTGCAGGAGAAGTTGCAGCCCAATTTAATAACAGTTTTTGTACTGTTGGTGTTGCTCCCAAAGCCAGGATTGGTGGTAAGAAATACTCTGGAAGTGAATATGCCTAATTCTGGTGAATCATATTCTTCACTAGACAGATGCTCCTTTTTCTTATCCATTTTTTCTACAAATGTTTAACTTTGGGGATGTTGACCTCTTATTCCATCTTATCAGCAACAAACTCATGCAGTGGGAGGGGAGGAATCTAGTTAGTACAGATTTTCACATGGAATGTATTTGTTATTTAAGTGCCTTGTTTTCTTTTAGTGTCGCAATGAGGTATGTGTAGCAAATTATGGAACTGAGGTTGCTCATCATTAAACATTGTCATGTATTGTTTTGGTATCAAGGTGTTCGAATGCTTGATGGAGATGTAACAGATGCAGTTGAAGCTAGTTCTTTAAGCTTAGCACCTCAACATATAGAAATTTATAGTGCTAGTTGGGGTCCTGATGATGATGGAAGAACAGTTGATGGTCCAGCACAGTTAGCTAAGAAGGCCTTCATTGATGGCATTACTAGGGTAACATATTAACTCTGTGTTTTTAATGCATATATAGGTAGTGGGTCTTATGAATGCTGTTTTCTATTTCATTCAGGGACGTGGAGGTTTGGGGTCTATTTATGTGTGGGCATCAGGTAATGGTGGTCGAGCACGTGATAACTGTAACTGTGATGGCTACACCAACAGTATCTACACACTGTCAATCAGTTCAGCTACTGAACATGGTAGCTCACCTTGGTACTCTGAGGCATGTTCATCTACATTAGCTACAACCTTCAGTAGTGGTTCTTGGGGGATGAGAAAGATAGTAAGTATAACCTCATCTGCCTTTCAATCCTTCAGATCACTGACCCATGCACTCTGACTAGATTCTGTTACAACTGAAGATAACTTCAACACAAGTTTTCTTATTTGTAGGTGACAACTGATCTTGGTGATACATGTACAACATCACACACAGGAACATCAGCCTCTGCTCCATTAGCTGCTGGAATATTGGCTCTTGCAATGGAAGTGAAGTAAGTTGTTTATCTGTTTGATTGTCATGCATCATGTATCTGTCTAACCAATTCATAACATTACTGTGTTACTAGTCGAAACATGACTTGGAGAGACATGCAACATTTGGTGGTAAGGACATCTAAAATGGATAAGCTCCATGCAGATGATATTGAACTTAATGGAGTGGGTCGTCACTTCAGTCATAAATTTGGATATGGTTTGCTAGATGCTGAAGAGCTGGTGAGATTGGCACGCATCTGGAAAAATGTCCCTGAACAACATGTCTGTCATGAGATACCCGATGCAAAACAAAGGTAATATAATCTAAGAAAAGCAGAAAAGCCATCTTTTCTTTAGATTATGAAGATCCAAAGAGAGTGAGGAAATTAACTCAATTTGAAGGTTTGCTACAGTTGCATGTCTTCTGTATTTATGTTGTTCAACAATCGAGGTCATGCTTGCCTTGAATCAAAACAATCCACAAGCACTTATATCTTGCAAGCTCCCAAGTTCCTCTTGTGGATGTTTAAGCCAAACAAGTAGGCTTGATCATCAGGACTGTGTTTGGTAGCCATTTCAACGTAGAATTGGTTATAATAATGAAATTAGAAAAAAAGATTATTCAATTGTTTTCTATTTAGAAATATTCCTAGTAGTGGACGCCTAACAGTATCAACTGAAGCACAAGGGTGTCAAGGCAGAGCCAACAGTATCCAATATCTTGAGCATGTGGAAGCTGTTGTATCACTGTCATTCACTAAACGTGGTGATCTTGCCTTGTATCTAACTTCACCAAGTGGTACAAGATCTACATTGCTAGCAAAAAGGTTGCGTGACAACTCAAGGGCAGGCTTCCATGACTGGGCTTTTATGACTACACATGCTTGGGAAGAAAATCCAGTGGGCACATGGACTTTAGAAATTGAAAATTTGGGTATGTCAAACTGAAATGCATTGTCAGTTGATTGTCTTTTAATAATCTACAACACAATTTGTATTAAAAGAAAACACAACATCTCAAACTGCAGGCCCAAGTTCCAACAAAGGTAAACTTCACAACTGGTCTTTAGTATTGTATGGTACATCAGAAGACCCCAATTCTTTGGCATCTCATAAACAACCAGTGCCTGCTTGTGATGTAGAATGTAAGGGAGGTTGCAGTGGATCTCTTCCTGATCAGTGCACAGAATGCAAGAACTTCAAACGAAATGTAACCGGGGTATGTATGTGTATGTGCATAATGTCCCCAACTTGTGTAGCATACAAATGCAGTACTGCTCACATGGAAAACATTTCTTAATTGTTCTTTCTCCTGCAGGAGTGCGTTAGTTCATGTCATTCTGACCGAGAATATTTGGATGTTAAAGAAAAGCAATGCAAACCATGCAGTCCAACATGTGGAATGTGTAATGGTCCAAGCAACCATGACTGTTTATCTTGTTTGCCTCCTTTGCTTCTAATGAACAGCACATGCATCAGTACCTGTCCAGAAGGCTGGTTCACATCAAACCAAAAGTGCAAAAGCTGTTCAGAAACCTGTCAAACATGCACAAGTAAAGCTACTCAATGTACTTCTTGTAATAGTCATTACAAACTTGTTGGAACTGACTGTAAGCACAAATGTTCATCTGGACAATTTATCATGGATGAAAAGTGTCTTCCTTGCCATCCCTCTTGTGCAGAATGTTCCAAGACAGGCTCACAAAGTTGTACAAAATGTGGGCATCATAAAGATGCCTTTGGAAAAGTAATTCCATTATTCCTACATGCAGGAGTGTGTTTAAAGTTGTGTCCTCCTGGAACTTATACAGACATAACTAATCAGTTGTGTAAACCATGTGCTTCTTCATGTAGTAACTGCAAAGGGCCTGGTACCAAGGACTGTGTGTCATGTTCCCCTGGATTCTTTAGATTGGGCATAGGTCGGAGTGGTTCATGTGTCCAAGCATGCCCTGATGGTAAGTCAGTCATGATCTGTTTTTCTTGCATTGTTTTATTGGGAGTTGATTTTCTCTCACTTATTTCTTTTAGGTTACTATTCGCAGCAGTCTCTTGGCATTTGTACTCCATGCAGCTCACAATGTAGATCATGTGATCAGAGAGATCCAACTAAGTGCACATCTTGTAATCCTGGTACATTTCTTGATAAACACTGGTGTGTTAGAGAGAATGACTGTTCAAATGGAACGTATGCCAACTCTTCACTAAGGGCATGTAACAGCTGTTTTAGAGCCTGTTCTGCATGCACTGGACCTGATAAACAACAGTGTTCAGCATGTATTGAGGGATATCATCTATTTAAATCAAGTTGTATAATTCGATGCCCAAACAAAACCTATCCTAATCCAGATAATAACAGGTTAGTTTTAGCCTATAAAGTACTCATCCATGCATTGATGAAGACCACTTGATTGGGCCTACTACAATGTATAACTGTATCTAATGCATTTACAACTTTAACTTATTAGTTGTGAGTCCTGTCCTTCCTTGTGTTCAACCTGTTACCATGCTCATGACAACACCATCCAATGTCTGTCCTGTGAGCAAGGATTTGTTCTCCATCGCAGTAAGTGCTTCAAGCAATGTCCTGGTGGAAGATATTATGACAAGACAGTTAATCAATGTAACAACTGCCACCTGACATGTGCAACATGTAATGGAAGCTCAATTGATAACTGTGTGTCATGTAAAGGTAAAGCATTCACAGTACATTAAAATAATTACCTCAGGATAAAGTATATTATCAGGTAAATTAAGATCTTCAATCTTTCCTAAACTCTCACTATTGGCCTCCTAACAGTAAATGATGATTTTGCACCACAGCAGCTTCATTTAAGGATATTTTTTATTGATGTGTTCATGTCAAAGCAAAAAAGAACATGCCATAAATACTATATTTTGGATCTACACCATATTTTTAATCAGCAAGGAGCAGGTGCCCTTCTTTAGGAACTGGTGAGGGAAACTAGAGCATCCTTTCTGGCATCCCATCTATGTGTTGATTTTTATATCTAATTTTCCCCTATCAGATGGATGGCTTTTGAATGGCACAACCTGCCTGAGCAAATGTTCTGATAGTGAATATCAGTCAAGTGATGGCTGCAAGAAATGCCACTCCTCCTGTTTGACTTGCACTGGTCCAACAAGCAAAGACTGTACAAGCTGCAAGGGGGTTAAGTTTTTGGATCCCATCTCTGAAACCTGTTCATATGAGTGCTCTGATGGATATTTTGGAGAAGTTGAGACTACCTTGTGTAAGCCATGTCCTTCTGGTTGCAAAATGTGCCACAGTTCAAGCAAATGTGTTATGTGCAAAAGTGGTTTAGTAATTAATGGCAGTAAATGCACTACTTTCTGCCCTGTTGGAATGTATGTCAAAAAGGATACAAACACTTGTGAAAAATGTGATTCATCATGTCTTGATTGTATACAAACAAGTGATCATTGCATTGAATGCCATGAACAGCACTACCTTGATGGGTACAAATGCACCAGCATCTGTCCCAAAGGAGCATATCTTATCAAACAAGGAAGGAAATGTGGAAAATGTCATGAATCTTGTGAAGAATGCTCAGGTCCTGCTATGGGTGAATGCATTAATTGCAACAGGTCCTATTTCAAGGTTGGAAACATGTGTTTACAAAGTTGTCCACCACATTACTACTACAATGCAGCCAATAAACAGTGTGAACCATGTGATTATTACTGTCAAGTTTGCAAAGAAGGTAGGTTGTCAGAAGGCTGCAGGTAAATATCATATCATTAGCATGTTTTCAAGCTAGGGTTTATATTGTTATTCTTGTGCTTTCCTAGGAAATGGTTTACAGAACTGTAGTAGATGTGTACCCCCTTTTGTTCTACATATGCACTACTGTGTTCGAGAATGTCCTAGACAGGGTTGGTTCCTCAACACTGAAACAATGTCATGTACCAAGTGTCATCCCTCATGTCAAGAATGTATTGGCCCATCATCCAGTGACTGCACAGCATGCTCCAATCCTTTGGCTGCTCTTCATGGTTTTTCATGTCGAGCAGAATGTCCAACTGGTATGTACAAGAATCTTGAAACAAGCCTCTGTCAAAATTGTCATCCAAACTGTAGATCATGTTCTGGCCAAGGACCCTATGACTGTACTAGCTGTGTGAAAGGCTTGGTACTACACCATGACAAAGGTGGAGGAACATGCATTTCATCATGTCAACCAGGACATTACAGGGATACTTCACAATGCCATCTGTGTCATGGTTCATGTCGAACTTGCTATGGTCCTAATAGCAAGAACTGTTTGAGTTGTCATTCTAATCACATGTTTTTCAAAAATACATGCAGAAAAAGTTGTCCTTCTGGGACATTTGCTGACAATACTCCTCAGCAATGCCGAAAATGCCATTCTGTTTGTAAAACATGTACAGGGTTGTCTTCACACCAATGCACTTCATGTCCCTTATCATTGTTCTTAGAGGAATTCACGTGTGTGATTCGATGTTCATCAAAAACCATTGCCAATCATCAAACTAGGGTTTGTGAACCGTGTAACAAAAGTTGTCCTGGTATATCAGGAAAACCCAGAAATCGTTCCATTCAAGACCCAAGTGTACAGACATTAAAGGTTCTCCTTCAAGACCCCAAAAGTAGTGGACTACTGTCATTTGCTATCATGTCAGTCATGTTATGTTTTGCACTCTTTATTATTTTGTTTGGGGTTCTACAGTTATGGTCGATGGGGTATGTTTGTCGAAAAACAAAGTACACCATATTAAAAGCAGAAGACTTGAATGAAGAGAATCAAGATGAAAACCCACTGATGGATGATGAATGGCAAGATGATGAAGTCTGAGGTGGTTTTTTATGGATATTACATTGCTGAGTGAATTTATTACAAGTGGAATTTAAATTAGCTATGCAAGTACAAACGTGCCTCATTGCTTACCAACTAAGGCCTGGTTCTCACTAGCGATGCAAGCATAAGTGCAAGCAACATATGCAGACTCAGTACTGCATTTATCACCGAGGTGTGAGAAAAGACAAGCAGCACTAATGAGCAGTACCCTACTGAGTCTGCGTATGTTGCTTGCGCTTATGCTTGTGTCGCTAGCGAGAACCAGGCTTAAGTACCAGACCTTACACAAAATATTAAAATATGATGATGTGCAAGATTGTCATTGTCAGTCCAGTATTAAGATAAAGTAGTTTTCATAAGATTGTGAAAAAACACTTTGCTGGTGCCATGTTGAAGCATTATAGTGGTTCATGGAAGTTATCATTTCTGTACTGTGACAATGTTGCATGTAATGATGCTTCAAAGTGATAAGAAAACTGCTCTAATGTACCATCACCATAGCAAATTTACAAAATATAAAGTGACCATAAATCTGTTCAATACATGTATGAATACAACAGAAGTCAAAATTATGATTAGATATGAAAAATTACATATAATATATTTTTTCTTGTTATATAAATTTGGGGGAAAAAATTAGTGGAAAAAACATTTAGGGATTTTAATAGGAGAAAGCAAGACTGTGCCTCATTCTCAAGCTAGTCACCAACTAAAAGACGGATATAATAAATGACTGTTGAACATAGTTAAAAAAATATATTTAACTTCACTGATGTTTAAGACATTAGTCCTTCCTCTTTTACTCACTGATGAAGGACTAACATCTAAAATCTCAATTGCCCACTTTCGATATTTTGGTTGAGTGAACACACACAACAGTATCTAGATCGAGGCTCCAGGGAAACAAAAGAATAATTACGATTATTACATTCTTTCCCTGGAGCCTCAATTCAGTTTTTATTGTGTGTGATCACTCAACCAAAATATCAAAAGTCGGCTATTCATTTATTACATCCGCTGACACAGTCTATACTAGTATAATCACCAATTGTCTGTAGCAAAAAATATCTAAATTTAAAACTAAGATTAGTAAGAAATAGTAAAAAAATAGCTGATAAAATGAGATATTTCTAAAGTCAAGTCTTAAAGTGATTTTAAATGCAGTGTAATAGATACAGTCATAGACATCTACATGTACTCAACAATGGTTTCTGTTTGAGGGGCAAAGTAGAATCTTTCTGTTTATCAACATGATACAATACTGTATTATGTTCATATTATTTATAACTAATTCCATTCATATAATTATTGTTATACAGACTAAATGATCAGCTAGCATTTCAAGTCTTTCAAGTTACTATCATCACCAGTGAATCAATAAATGCATATTTTCATAATAAAGTCAGGAAAAACATTTGTCTTGTGTGTTTACCACAATTAACTAAACAAATATGACTGATGGGATAAGCTTTTGAGATCAAAATGATCTTGATGATATGCAGATTTAGCTTGTGGACCAACAGCAATGATTCAAATGTAAGTGAATAGGGTAAACACTAGTTAAGCCCACTTCCATATGACTTAGGCTATCAAAAATAGTCATGAACTTTAAGATTCCCTTGTTGATAAATGATCTGCTCATCTTATATCTTAAAGAGCAAATCCAAACCATTCCAAGGTTAGTTACTGATACAAGTAAGAATAATTATCCTGTGTATTATTATTGACAGTGATCATGAAGCAGCAATACAATAGGAAAAGTTCATTTTTGACGTCATGTTACTGTTATTGCAGTCCTTTTGCAGCAAGTAATCATGTGACAGCTGCACCTGACCCAGCTAATAGTTCCATAGTGAAAGCAGTAGCTGTAATATTGGGTTATGAAATAAGTAATAGTGTTTCTTAGCACCTCTAACAAACTGTCAGCAAATGAATGGTAGTATATTGGCTGATTGTGACCAACATTCAATCACAATTAATCAGCTGACAAACTAGTATCGATAATGCTATTCTTCACTGTAAATGATTAAATGATGATGATGATAAAAATAATTACTTTAGCATTGATACACTAAACACATTAAATCTTTTCAATTCTGATTTGATCTGGCTCAGGATACCAAATAATCACTCCCATGGAGTATGATACAAGACATGTTATGATATAAACATGTTAAATAATTAATCAACTAAATCACTAACCAAATTACATTTGCACCTCAACAAAAAGTGTCATTTTCAGTAGAATAACAAATGAGTTCATAATTAATTTGTAGTTCTTGTAAAAGTTGGCCCATAGTTGGTTTAGTTTGTCCAGTTATTGAGTTCAGTAATCTCTTAGCACTTTCTTGACTGACATTGCGCCATTTGCTTATAAGTTCTTGAAGGTTTTCAAGATTGTTCTGAAAATACCGAAAATTGGGTTAATGAGGGTGGGGCTGGTGGATTTTGGAGGCCAATCCTATAAATGGTCCTAAGATATGGTTGAGTGAGTCCAGTACTAGCCATAGCCTTGATTTCACTAATCATCCTGAGGTCCATCATATCAGATTAGGGACCAGTCATTATTTATGTAGGGGGGGGAGGGGTGGGAGAAAAGTAGGGGGTCAAGGCTATTTTAACTTAGCAAAGAGGGGGGGGGCTGTTGTTTTTTCACTGGTCTTCACGATACACTGATTTTGTAATTTAATAGGTTAGTCAAAAGTTATCAAAGAAGTCATCTTATAATTGTATATGCGATAAGCTTTCAGTGAAAACTGGACATAAATATACACCTAGCCAGTAAATATGAGGTGGCAGGAGAGGGGGAGTCATGGTTAAAATAATTATTTAGACAAGGGTGGGTCACTATCTACATACCCCACTGGGGGGGGGGGGGTCAGATAGAAATTTTGATCTGCCCAACATATTTCTCCCACCCCCCTCTACATAAATAATGACCGGTCCCTTAGTACATATATCAGTGCATGATGGTATGTACTGAAATTAGGCTTTGGCTAGTACTGGACTAACTCAACTTTATCTTGACAGAGGACTATTTTGGTCATATTGGGAGCCCATACCCAAAAACTAAATGTGTTGGGAAGGCTCAGTTAAAAAATATGTAAACCAAGAGGGGGAAGCCATGTAAATATTCATAGATGGATTCCATTCCAAAATGGCTTGCTGAAAATTACAATGGTTCTTTGCAGGTCTAGGTTGCTACTTATTAAAACAATACTTCACAAAAAATCCAAAAAGAATGAATTCTACAGTCATATTCTGAATCCACTAGATGTATAGTTATATTGATTTTGTTTGAAAAGTTTTCTAAATCACGTTAAAAAGGTTTAAGAAAGGTCAATTAAATTTTGTTTTAATTCTTTAGTAAACACTACAAGCAGAACATGTACAGAAAGTTTTGTCCCTTCAAGTCACCCACACTTCACCTTTATAGCCTGAAGCAGTTGTCATGAGTTTCTCCCTTATGCATAATACATACAGTTGTACATGTTTGTAAACTTGAGAAAAAATTGCATATGGGAAGTGGGCTTCTATTGAGAACTTTTTTGGAATAATTGGAGCTTTTTTAATGGCAGGTTTATTTCTCAAAATAACTTACCTTTTTTCGGTACGTCCTGACTAAATTTAGTTTTCGCAATGTTTCTTGTTTTTCTTGAAGAATCAAGTTAAGGTTTTTCAATTCCATGTTGGCGTCAGGCTTCAAATCGTCAAATTTTTCAATCTCTTGGTCCCTGCAGGGTGTATCACATGCTTTAAAGAATTCTGTACTTGTGCTGTTCATACATGTATATGTATCTTGGAATACATGAAGTTTTGCTTTCTTGGGATTATGTTCAAGTTTTGTTCTTTTGAATCTTTGACCCTCTACCTGTTAAGAATTAAAGAGCATGTGATGGAAAGTTTCATTGAAATGAGCATCTCAGATGGAACATTGTGAATAATTTGTTTTGAAAAGCTAAAGTATGAGTCAAACTACTTAGAGAATGGTCATTATTGGGTGGCTGGTCTGATACAAAGTAGGTTTGCCATCTTTCATGCGTACCCAACACCCACCCGGGCAAGATATACAAGAAGACAGAAAAAAAGATGCATAAGTTTATATGCCCCCTTTTTGCATAAAAAATTGTGACTTGCCCATCATTTGATGAGGTGGGGTTGAAGAAACCTGTTGCAAACATCTCACCTCTTTTTCATTTTCACATCTTCTTATAATGGGGGAAAGAAATGGTTCACTTGGTTTTCTAAGCCTTTTCTCAGATTTCTGTCAAAAAACACAGCAGGCTTAATCATCTTTTTTGGGAACTGGGGGAGAGGGAAAGTGACGGAATTAATGATAGTTTGTATTTAGCAAACATTATCAGTTCTTCCCCTGCTTGAGGAGAAGGAACCTCTGCCAGGCTGGATTCCCCTTCATTATATAACCTTAATAAACGGTTGGATCACTACCAACACTACGGAAGTTCAAGTTCATTAGACAGGAATGGAATATTTTACATTCAGATTGCTTCATCAGGTTTTAATACCTTACCTTGCAAAGCACTATCTCCCCTTCTTCTTCCATGTGCCCTCCTCCTTCTGCTGTATCGTGTACTACTACTACGCATGCTGTTGAACAACCGCTGTACAGCCTGGGCTTGCATGCAGGCGTATGTTCGATTCCAATCCTCCTCCCAGTATACAGTCTGGGAAGGCCTGGGTAGAAATGTTCCATGTTCTTCGTTCGAGCAATCATCGGCAATCACAGGATAGAAGAATGAGAATTGAATAAATAGGTGGAAATGTTGTCAGAAAAAGAAAAGCAGGGTATATCTGATCTTTTGATTCACCTTGATCTTGAAGATCTCGTTTCTTTAACAGATACGGTTACGAATCGTATGGTTTCAGCTGAAAACAGGCAAGGTTGGTTGAATAGTGTCCATAGTGTTTATCCAACTAGTTCTTAAGCTTAATCGATATTACATGTAAAAGATGACTCAACAACATGATTACTTTTTATTAACAGAAGCTGTTCAAGTGATTTTATTGTACAGTGTGAGCGCATCTCAGTTATTAAAAAGGAAGAAAGTGAGAAGAGAACACTTATACAAGTACCTTGCAGAACAGGGCTGCATTGAACCAACCACATCAGACAAACCCTTCCTGTGCAGAAAGATATTGAAGTTATGGGGAAGTCCAGAAAAAGAGGTAGATTGGATTTCTTGTTTATTCCAGAAAATGGCTACACCTTACCCAACAAATAGGAATTGCAGGTTTTGAGATATATTTATATATTCACTACAACACCATTAAATCTAGTTATCTTCCTTTTAGCCTGAAACAGATGATGCAGATGAGAATGTTTGTAAATATGTACTAAATAGACAGAGCACAGTAGAAACTGAACAAAAAGCTATGATTCAGCCAACTGATAAGGTTACCACAAGCGAAGGACAGAATCTAGCAGAACACTTTGTACCTTGGTTTTATGGGCTACTTAACTCCATTGCAAACAGTGGTGTGGCAAGTACTCGGGACTGCTGGGGTCATCAACATTTTTGGGATGATTCAAGGTGTACTGTAACAGTAACGTCTGGTAAACACAGAGAGGAGGAATGTATAGGGGCATTAGCTGCAAGTGATAAACTGAGGGAGGTGGTTTCAAGTGAAAAACTTTTCTTAAATGTTAACCAATCCAGTATTAAAGGTGATCTAGATACTTATGGCTTAGGGAGAATAATTGCTGGAGGAACAGTTCATAGATCTCAACAGTGCTTGGGTATATTTGAACAATCATTTGGTCTGATCAGGGATCCTCAGACAGACAACAACTGGAAAATAAAATTTACTCATCTAAAACTCAAAGCCCAAGAACTAATCCAGGGTAGTCAAATTGCACCAAATGATCAGAAGGCATCAGGACAATAGGTCATTGAACTATTTATATTGTGACAGTGATGACAGTCCCAACATCTACACCTTCAAAACATGTTAACAAAGGGTTACAAAGTTCCATCCCCACATAACAACTGCCATCAGTATTCTTTTCAAAATCAATATGTGAATGGAATAGGCTACCAGATTGAATAGTATGAGTGACAAGTCTAAATACCTACAAGGACAAACTCTGGTCACATAACTGAAAGCCATTGACATTCATGCTTCCTTTTCCATATGGCACCTGCACAGCACAGCACAGGATAAAGCTCACAAGAATCTTCAACTATTAAGGAGGAGATGGGCTGTACCAGGAAGAAGAAGAATTCCAAAGTTGGCTTGGTTGAGCATCATTTGTTGCAAGGGAAGTCATGGCTTCAATACTAAACTGGACCATAATTTAGGGTCTTTAAACTCATTGACTGATCTGTTTCATTTAGGGCTAAGGTTAGGGCTGCCATTGCTATACATGTGAATTAAATATACATTAAAATTAGATCAATGTTCATCCCTATCTATGCTTTGAAAAGAAACTACTCAGTAAGAGTGAGAATGTTTTTAAAAACTAAATTCAGTCATTTCCTCACAGAAACAAATTTTTTTAAGGTAGTTTTGGACCCTTAGATTCCTTTCATGAATTTTCTTGAAAATCTTGTCATTTGAAAATTTTGAGAAAGGGGGGGAAATATTGGGTTCACTGTGTTGGTTTTAGAGCTAGAAGCAATCAAAAATAGGGTATTTCCAAAAACTTGTGTGAGTTTTTGGAAGATACAAAGCCAAAGATGTATGAAATTCAGAGGTTTTTATGCAGAAGCCTGAAATCACTTCTAAAGAAAGATCAAAGGTTTATCTAGCATATGTTATTGTTATATTTATCTGATGATTTGAAAATATGATTCAAAGTAAATTCAAGAGTCAATATACTACCAAATTAAGCACTTCAATATGTACAAGACTGTGAAAACATTTGAAAATGAGGATATTCTGAATCATTAACATAACGTTTTTATTTGTCAAATTGAAAGAGTGATAAATTTAACTGGGGTTAAAAAGAAAAAATGGGGGTCACTGTGCTAATTAATGCACTACGGATGTAAAAAGCAAGAAGAAAAGTCAATTTTAGTGTTTTGGCTGTGTGGGACTGAGCACTTGTCGCCTAAAAGGCTCCCCTTTACCATTATGTTTTTTTTTTAAGCTTAAAACTGAAAAATGGCATAGTTTCTCTAATTTGCTTCTTTGGCTATGCCACTTTTGAAATTTTCTTGTAAAAGATGTGTGCGAGTAGCATAGGCAGTAGCAAGGATCCTGAACTACCTTAAGTGCTTATGAAGTGAAACATTTGCCCAGCCAATCTTTATTCTATTAATTACCTTATTGAAATTAAACAAGAATAGAGTTTTCTGTTTCTCAATATCTTTCTTTGTACTAAAATACTGATTGATTGCTAATTTCAGCATGCCCTTTCCTGTATGTATTGCCGGTATATACTTTTTGTATATTGAAACAGACAGTACGTTATTGAAAGCAAGCTAAATGTTAAAAACACACTATTTGGTAAATAGTGAAATGCCTGTCATTGCAACAAGATCATTAAATGACTAAAAATTATGTTGTAGTAAGAATCAATAATCTATGTAATTATACCAGCACTCTTATGGGTGCTTTTAAAACAATAAAGTGTAATATATGGTTATCATAAAGGTAATGCCTACAGTACAGTATTTTTTTATTTCTTTTTCTAATGTATGTACTAGATGTAGGTGCTTCTAATTTCAAATTTCTATTTCTTGTTTTAATTCTTTATAAATACTACTTACAAAGTAACTGAACTCTTTTAGTATACTAATTATGTTTTTCTTCAAGTTTGTTCTTTTTTACTGCTAGAAGAACATTAACCCTCAAATCAAGCATTGGCCATCTGTCAAGCCAATAAGTAATGTAACCAACCCAGTCACACAAGACTGCAGACCTTAGAGCATCTTCCCCCTCTGACTTGAGTTCTGCATAAGTAGTATAGAGAGTAAAAAATTCACTTTCCTTGAAGTCCCCATGATCAACATAGTTCTCTCCACCAAATACCAAGTCCTCAATAAATGTTTTTGTTTGTATGTGTGCATTATCTATGAAAAGAAAGAGAGTTCCTGGAGTGCTGCAGCTCCTGATGATACTTGTTAGGTACTCCTTGGCTCCTGGCTGGTTCTGCACAGCAGAAATGAACTTGACAAATATCATCAGCTTTGCCTGGTTAAAAAGAAAGAGCATAGATAGTACAGAGAAACATTAAAAAAAAAAGAGTATAGATAGGTGATAGTCTGATTCCTTTCCTAGTCCTTTTTAACTGCTCCCTGTTTCTTTCATGTTAAGGGCCTGTTATTGCACATTTCCTTCATGATTTAAAGTGTATATCAAGTGAAAATTTTTATTTTGAAAATCACTCATATGATTATTATGAAGTAGGATGGTTTTAGTTTTTTTGGATGTGGATTTTTCTATCCAGAGAAATAGACATTTGGAATATCAAAATGCAAATGAGATGACGTAAATTCAGGACTAATTTATTATACA
>JAAAQI020038787.1:0-18524 GCA_011800005.2 Stichodactyla mertensii | reverse complement strand
AACCGAATCGAGGCTCCGGGGAATAACAATGAAATAATCGTAAGATCGAGTATGTTATGTTTCTTCAAGCAACATAAGATGCTCAAGAAACAAAAAACATACTCAATCTAATCATTTACCAAGCAAATAACATTGAAATAATCGTAATTATTCTTTTATTTCCCCGGAGCCTCGACTCAGATTTTATTGTGTGCGATCACTCAACCATATATCGACAGTGGGCTATTAGACCTCGAGGGCGAATGGACTACGAGTCAATAGCCCATGAGGCCGTGATCGTAATCTATGAGGCCGAGAAGTCTAATTGTTTTAGTATAAACCTACTAATCGGTACAATAAACGGATACAAACAATGTGGAAATTAGGGTGAAATAATTTATTTTGTTGCGTTGTTTTGGTTTTCAAAACCGGCACTTTTCGCTACTAGTAGGCTATCATGAATAGACCTCTAGTAGAGTAGCCAATCAAAATGCAGGATTGGTGATAGACCATTAGTAGGTTTTTACTAATACTAGATAGCATGTGCCGTCATCACCGCCATGTTGGTGTACCGTTAACAAAAGATTTCTCGTTAGCTTCTCTTGTTCTGTACACCAACATGGCTGCCATGCCTCTATTCTTGGTTAGCATGTGACATCATCACTTTCATGTTGGTGTACCGGCGTTAACAAAAGATTTCTCGTTAGCTTCTCTTGTTATGTACACCAACATGGCTGCCATGCCTCTATTCTTGGTTAGCATGTGACATCATCACTTTCATGTTGGTGTACCGGCGTTAACAAAAGATTTCTCGTTAGCTTCTCTTGTTATGTACACCAACATGGCTGCCATGCCTCTATTCTTGGTTAGCATGTGACATCATCACCATCAACCGTTTGGAAGAGATGATGCAATTGCAACGTTGCCGCAATCACTGCAAGAATTAGAAGCAAGTACTCGATTTTAGCAAAAGGGCGGTTTGCTCTGAGATACTGTCCACTGTAACTGATCAACTTGTCTCGCCATTGCAAAGGAGATTGCCTGACGTAACACCTCCCTTGAATTATTTTTCGTATGATCTTGGGAGGTGTCAAATCAAGCGGAGGACTGGGTTCGAGTCGTGTTCGCAAACATCTATAGATGGTTTGGAAGGACAGAAAAATATGGCGTCTGTACCGAAATTTACAATGTTCATTTAGTCTAGCATCTATAGCAGTTCGAATAAAGCTCGCCTATATTGCTTATTTTCCTTCGGTGTTTCATGGTCCTTTCAAACAATCCATAGATGCTTTGTGCCTCACTGGCCAAGAGTAATCGAACGCACGCGCAGATCCGTTAGATCCGCAGATCACGAATTGTTTATTTTGACGTTTGAAATTCAGTTGTTTAGTTACATTTTTATTATTGCCGAGTTGAAGGCAGTTGAGATTGATATATTATTGTAGTTGTGGAGTTGCAGAGCCGCAAAGAAGTAAGTGAAAGCCATCCAGTTTATAAAATAGTTGGGACATTGGGATTGACTTTATGTATTTTCAGATTGAATTGTTGTTGTTGTTGTTGTTATTCTTATACAAAACAATCTTGCAACCTGTGACTCCGCGTGGTGAAATATATATCCTAACGGTCCACTTTGCGAACACAATTCGACCCTAGTCCTCAGCAGAATTAGGAAAGGCAAATTCGCTTAGAAACATCGAAATACATTATACGGTCAGGTAAATATATGCCGACGAACAGGCCTTTTGCATATTGGCGTAATTTACTATCAATACCAGAATGCTTTGAGTGGCTTCTTTTGTCAGGCAATTTTTACCAATTGTCTCTTTATTCCCAGGAGAATAGAGAAATCTGAATCAACAAAGCAATATGACAAAGCATTCTGGTAGCGGTAGTAAAATGACGCCATCATGCAAAGGTCTAATGAGATAAATGAGACCAAAGTAGCTATATAATGAGGTGTATCTTCTGGATCTAGTTCTTCACGGTTATCGTGAGAGTTGCAGCAGCAGAGTCAATATCAAACATGTCTTAGTGGGTCTTGATGTCCGTTTTATGATAAATGTGGGAACTATCCCGCTGTGGACATACTCGCAACGACGTATTGTTATTTAACATTTTAATTTTAGTTAGTTTAGTTCCGATTGTCGACATGTCGTTGTTGTTGTCTTGGTTTTACCCTGCTAGCAGAGGTTCCTTTTCGTTCTTTCTCTTTTTGTTTTGTCTATTCGTTGAACTGGCTTTTTTTGTTGTTGTTCTCGATTGATACGAAAGGTACCACTGCCAGCGGCGTTTTTCCGTTTGAGCATGCACCGAGTTGTCAACCAAATACTGGTCGATAAGGCGCACGCATAAAACAAGAAGAGAGTTCTCTGACAAAAGTGAGCCTGCAAACATGCGCACGCCGATAATGTAATCAATTTCTGATGGTCACTCATACCATGAGCCTACGCTAAAATCCAAAATGGCGGGTAACTTATTTGCATGTTACCAAGCAACCTTTGACATATCACGTGACGACACTGCGCATGCTCAAACGAAAAAAAACCTAGGTCACTGAGACAGAGGTACCCTTCATAGCGGTCGAGAATAAAAGAACTAAAACAAAAACCCAGAAGGTTTGTTTTTTCTCTTCTCTGTGTGTGGCTTCGTGTGTCGGTCGCAATGAGACAAAACTTAATTCGGTGGTATCGTTCACTCGCGCTCTGTCTCTCTCTCTCTATCTCTTTTAGTTTCGTCCTGTTTTTCGTCCCTTGATTCGAGGGTTTTTCTCCGGGTTCTCCAGTTCTCCTTCCTCCGTAAAACCCGACACTGGCCGCTGCATTAATGCTATCTCAGTTGCAACCGAGTGCTTTTTTAATCCAGCATTATAGGGCAGAAACGACATGGCCATACAAAAATGTTTGTATTAAAAGACAGTGATAACTAAACATTAATTCAGGGATGCAGATCAAGATTAAAATGATTAATACCAGTGATTAAAATCAAAGATATGAAACTCATGCAAGGCTCAAATTAAAAGCTTTATACATTTATTTATCTTAAAATATTTTTACAGTTTGGCAGAAATTTCCAATACTTTGTTTTTTCATCTTTTTGTCGGCTACATAGTCGCTTTTAGAGGTCTTATGCGCCACTAGGCGCGTAGAAGTTAGGTAACAGGTAACATAGTCGCTTTTAATATACTGAAGGTTTCAGGACGGAATTTGACTTCTAATGAGATTTCATTCTGGGTATTTAGCAGTTTGGGGGATATGACGTATCTTGTAAACATCTGATGATTTATCGCATGCCCGGGGGGGGACTCCCTTGAAAAGTGGGTAGAGGGGCTCGACGGCTCGACGGACGGTTTTGAAAATGACCCTAAAAGGTACGCATAAATTAACTGAGATGCTGATTTCAGACCCAAAAAGGTACGACCACATTTAATCATTTTTTAAATTCAAAATTGATATTCTTGTATGACGTTTGATATTTTTCAAAACGAAGAAATCTGACCCTAAAAGGTACGGAGTCAGCCAGGAGTCAGTCGGAGACCCTAAAAGCTACGCGAAGGTCTCTTTTTTCGACCCCAAAAGGTCCGTCGAACCCCCTACCCACTTCTCAAGGGAGTCCCCCCCCTCTCGGGATCGCATATAATCTGTTGTTCTATTAAAGATCTTTTTTGTTCCTTTAAAACGAATCTTTCCATTGATTCTTTGTGACTCTCAAAGACTCCAAAAAAGTAGAAAACGGAGCGGAAGCTAGTCTCCTTCGCAGTATAGTGTTAGACAACACTAATGGGCTTTAATCATAAATTTTTGTTTTAAATGGCGAACATGCATTATAATATATCGTGGGCAGAGGTATTCTCTCCCTTCATTGAGTTAAATTTACAAATTTAAGGCAGAATAGGGCCTCTGCTAGCAGAATAAAAGATGTTTCTTATATTTTTAGCTTTTTTATTTTTTATCTGTAAATAAGTTCCTCGTCTGAAGAAGGCCGAAGGCCGAAACGCCGCATTAAAGCTGGAACAGTGAGAAGTTTGCTTCATGTTTCATCGTTTTATACTTATCTATCTATATATCTATTTATATATCTATCTATCTATACATATATATTTACAAACGTTGTTTGTATTATTAATATATACTACTTAATTATATTAACTAACTCTTAAGTTATATTTATAAACTTATTACTAGCTTTCGCACGGCTCTTAGGAAGAGCATATTTTGTATGATGAGATTTCCGTGTATAAATAAAGATTATGTATGTATGTATGTATGTATGTAGGCATTTTTAATTGGAATAATAAGTTTTCCCGCGTGGCCTCCTATTCAAACCCTTCAGAACAAGTTTATCCGGACATGAACAAAGGTTTTCTTTCTCTTGGGAATAAATATGTTTGCCGTGTGATTAAAGCCCATTAGAGCTGCGAAGGAGACTAAGCTAAAACCGAGTACAACGTGTGGCTTGTCCACGAGGAGCTCACTTTAATTGAACAAAAGTAATGTTAACAAGTTGATAGGAATACAATTTGTAACACCGTGTGGAGGGTGATTAGAACCTCCACACGGTGTTTACAAATTATATTCCTATCAACTTGTTTGCTATATACACCGACGCAGTCTACACTAGTTCTTACTAGTTTCTACCACAAAAGTAATGGTTTTTTTTTTTTTTATCTAGAGGTCAAGAGCGTGTGCCATTTAACGCTTTCATCTCAAGAAAGTTTTACCAAAAGTAGAACTGCTTTTTGCTCGTGCAACCGAAACTTTCGCGAACAAGTGAGGAAGAAAATGCGCCGTTAACACCCTCGTGAAAATTGTCACGAACCGCCGTGTCACACAAGGTAAAACTAACCGTGTAACAGGGCCTTAAAATGATATCTGAACGTACGAAACCTCATGTCAGCACGCCCCGTATTTCAAAACCGTCGTATCATACCTATTCAAACGAAACCAGTGCAAGTCACGAGTCTTTTTCCACACCCTATGGAGAGTTTCATCTATGCACTAGTCAACCGATCCCCGGGGACAGGGCGGGGAATTTATATTAATATTCACGTAGTGTTCAAATTTAGCACTTTCCCCCGGGCCCCCGGAGAAATATTCGCTGTTAAAATTGTTGACTTTGCTGCTGTTAAAATTGTTAAAGCTGTTGAAGCACGCGTTAAATTCCACGTCTCCCCAAGCATTCACTGTTTTGCCGCGTTAATTCCCCGCCCTCTCCAGAGGATCGGGGTTGGGGGCTCAATTGACTGGTGCATTACCCGCAAGACCCATTCATCATCGTTATACGTAGATTATGAAACCTCAGTAGCTATTGGCATGGGCGTTAGTCAAGTCTTATATTTCGAATCTTGGTCCTAATTAGTGGACAGACATGCTCGAGTATGTGGTCGATAAGGCATCATTTTCGTGTCGCAGTGCGGTAGGCATGTCTGATTTGTGGATTCATTACAAAGGCAGAGCCGAACCACTGGTCATTGAATTCTTCATTACTGACAATTCAAGCGGTTTTGAATTCGTTTATAATATTGTAGTTTATCTCATTAGTGGTTAGCCATTCAACCAGGTGGAAACAACCAGATGTAGGCATAATTATCATTCAATGAATGTAGCGATTAGAGAGACCATTAGTTTTATCGAACCCTGAAAAAATCTCCGAGCTGATCTAAGTCAGGGCACGGCTAACTCACAGATAGAGTTGGACTGATCACTGGTAGAAGACTGAAACTTCATTGGTCGATTTCTCCTGCAATTTATCGATAATCTGAAACCGTTCTTGGAGCAATTAGTTAGGGCTGTACCTATTCGCCTCACTATAGACCTTTATCACGCCGCAGTCATTTTTTATTCCCATGAGACTAAAAGCCTTTGATTCCCCCCCCCCCCTACAAAGTCGTTCTGAAGTGCTTGAATGCGAGGCTTGCCGGGCAAAATGTATTGTTTCCGAGTCAGTGGCCGCACCGTGTGAGAAAGGTGAACTGTTATTGTTGAAGGCTTTGCACTCGTACAAGTGCGTCCAGCGGTGAAATTCTGCAAGCTTCTCTAGCTGATTACAGTTGAGTCAGCAATAAGATATTCTTTTGTTTTCAAAGAAGAAGGAGGCATCGGTGGCGTGCGCTGCTAATGCGTCGCCTCTCACCAATGCGACCCGGGTTCGAGTCTCGCTGGGTTCAGTGTCGTATGTGAGTAGAGTTGTTTGTTGACTCTTTCCTGTGCTTCGAGGGTTTTCCTCCGGTTTTCCTTTCGAATTCCAATTCGATCTTAGGTATTATCGATAGGGCTAACCTCTTGTATCTCCTTACGCACTTTTAATACGAATAAACTGGTTATTAAAAATCCTACAAGTGAGGCTATCGGCTCAATGTAATGCTTGCATCCATGACATCGGCCTTTGCTCCATACCCCGTTGGCCAAGTTATGGTTGTAATACACGAGGGTGCATGGTGCCTGGACTCAAAAACTCACCACGAAAAATGTTGTCCTTTTTAATTCCTTCGGTTCACGTTTTTTGCACCTGCGTTTTTGTAAGCAAAAAGTGAAAGGAAATAGATGGGTAACGCTAGCATTTTTACAGTCAGATCTTAGTATTCTTCTCCCTCTCAGTCTTATTCTCTGTAAGGGAATCGAGTGGCGCAATCGCCTCTCATCTCGGAGGAGGAAGGAAAGATCAGGGGATCAGGTTCGATTCCTCTCAGCTATTCACATGAGCGGAGTTCTTGTTAGTCTTTTCCTTGATTCAAGGGTTTTTCTCCGGGTTCTCCGGCTTTTCTCTCTCCACAAAAAGTCACAAAACCCAACAAGCTAAAACATGGTTACAATTCGATCTGTGAGCGAACCATGTCCTGACTTAGATCCGCCGAGAGGTTCTTTCAGTATTAGATAAAATTCATGCTCATGACACTAACGAACGCCTTTGAACATCAGTTTTAATCATCCTGATTCTTTTACTTCATTTTTTCCCAATCCCTTGAATATTACCTTCCTTAACAGATATTGATGATTGAGGTGATCATGACATTAATATAGATGTACCTCAAACAAAGAATATCTTATTCCCAAGAGGTTTGAAATGGAAAAACACTAAGCGCAATATAATAAGAAAGTCACTCTTTATACCTGTCGAAGGCATCTTTAAAGTTGAATATTAAAAGATATCTTGACAACATTGCGCGCTCGCCTTGTCTCCAAGTCACGTTTTCCATTGTTCTTAAAGATTTAATCGGCCTGGTTTATCAACAAGGACTTGAAATTATAACCTGAATACAATTCAATACTTATTAAGAGTAAATGGTTGGTCCCAGGAATGGAAAATGATTGTACAGTGTGATTGTCCGGGTGAGTGTGTAGTCTTGAGAAAAGACTGTTGTTGGTGTCGACTGACGCGTTTCCACAACCAGAGCGGAAGTCATCTTCAGAGTCTATACTAATACTAATTAGTCAGCCAGTATCTGCAGTATTCAACTAAAACTAAAATATACCATGTTGAAATAAATGCCAGAATTTTATATTTTTCTATGAGTATTCGAATAGATATTTGAAGCAACATTTGTACAAGGTAGCTGTCTGTTAGTGGGCATGTAGACTAGTCTCTGATATTGGAGCTCGTATTTGGCAAGAATAAATATTGTGATTGTAAGTATGTAGTTTAACTAAAGTTAACAAGTCCAGTGTTAACAAGAGTTTTTGGAGGATTAAAATTGATTAGTATTTTTTACTTTAATTGCAAGAATATTCAAATATCGTCAGGATGTGTATCAGCGATGTCATCTATAAATATTTCAGATTTATTTATTCATAACCGCGAAGGGCGGTCAGAATGCTTTTATTTTTTTTCTTCCATTAGCTGACTTTTCAGTTTTGACCAAAAGGGCTTTTAACTATTTTGATACGATTGATTTCGCGCCAGGCAAGAATACGAACACGGCTTCAAAACGACAACACTATGAGCCCACACGCTAGCCCAATTCATAAAAGCCCAGTTGGAAAATACTGGAAATTAGTTATCTTACAACGAATTCAAAAATAACACTAAATAGTAACTACTAATTACTGTACTGAAGCAAGCGCTTTCCTTCAAAACAGTAGTTAGTAGTCGAAGTTAAACATGTTGGAATTTAAAAATCAAAAATTAAGAACTAAGTTGCATTCTTTCCATAAGCTGCAAGGCGTCACCGAGTTTATTCCTTTCGAGCACGTCCCCCCCCCCCCTTTTTTTTCCTTTCATAATTTACGATGGAATTTTTGAATTAAACTTGTATTCCGTTTAGATAAGAGAAAGAAAAGTTAAGTTTTAATGAGCAGTACGTTAAGAACGTGTTTGTGCACTCCCACGTTCGACTGACTGAAGTTGAAGCTGTTATTATGACTGATAGTTTAATCTATGCTTTCCCCAATCATGAATATTTAATTAAAATAAATTATTAAAATAACCAGCCCACGAATATGATCGTTCCTCTATTAAAACATATCAGGAAGTATATTTTGTTTTAGAAGACACTTAAATCGAGTCACAATTCATAGAGGAAGCCTTATGATGATATCATCATATAGAAAACTATACCAAAAAATGTTATTCAAAATATTATTATTTCTGAATGGCTTCAATTGATTTTTGAAAAAGAATATATATATATATATATACACACACAGCCTTTTCCAAAAATTATGGCCGCTTTCAATATATACACATATATATCAAATAAATATTAGAAAGTATTGTATGACTTGGCTCATATTTTCATTCAATAGTCTTGATGGTAGACTACTAGAGAAAAATAAATAAAAAAAGAAAAAAGAAAAAAAAGAAAAAGAAAAAAAAAGAAAGAAAATATGAATGAAAATGTCAGCCAAGCCAAACAATACTTTCTAATATTTATTTGATATATATGTGTGTGTGTGGAGAGAGAGAGAGAGATTCGCAATGGCAACCCTTCTCTAGGATTTTAATTATTTTCTTCATTTTACATGAATTGCGAATTTTAACAAAACGTTTTCGCTTCGCGAGTACTTTAGCGCCGGAGCAAGAGTTATCTAAATCCTTTTCACGCATCGTCCAGCTTGGAGATTATCTCTTTAAGGTTGAATAATGATTTTCTCGATAAGGGGCGGTCGGGAAAATATACGCAGAACGGCTAATTGTAAAGCAGGATTGAACGTGGGGTTTATACAATCAAAAGTTTGCTTAAAGAAATATAACCATCAAACTTGGCTGCGGTTGGATTTTTCATTTCGAAGCTCCCCAATCATTTCATTTGCCTTATTTTTTTTATATTTCTGTGGTTTACACTGAATCATATCTTGAATAGAGAAATTTTTGTTCAAAAGATAGTCATTTTACTAGTTAGTAATAATTCTAGACAGCATTAATAAAATATAAAAGTTTTGACTGGTCTTTGATAAAAGAATGCTCGAAAAATTGTTTAAATATTCATATTTGGTTTCTGAAGTACACATAAGTCTTGTCATTTAATTATCCTTTATAAATTCGCGTCCTCTTTTGGCTTTGCTAGAATGACAATCTGTCAATCACCGAATAACTATCATGAAATACTAGTAACGATAAACTAAGGTTTTCTCGTTAGAGAGCCAATATATATATATATATCAAAACACGTTATCTACTTCTGGCGGGAATCCATGTTTGAGTCGTCTTTGTTTGGGGGATACTGATAGCTTTCCAATTTTACAAGTCAATACTCTTCATTGTAAGAATCATATTACTCGACGTAGTTTATCCAAGCGTAGTTAATTTTGGATCAAAAGACTTGCACTTTTGTAAGCTCTCATTTCCTTCCTATTACATACAGATAACTCTTATACTGTAGATTAAGTCGAAGAGCGAAAATTCGAGTTTATTCTAACCGACAAAACGAAGAAAAATGTGCTTTAAAGAACAAATTTTTGCTTCATTTTGTCCATCTTGTGTTTAATCAAAGGAAACATTGAAGTGCACCAACTTATGATAATTTTCATATTTTATTAATTTTTAAGCTTCAATTCATTATCAAAAATTCAATCATACCTGATATTCAAAATAAAATAAGTGTCTTAAAATTTATGAATATCACGTATCCCTGGCGATCACCTTTTGCCGTGTAGTCTAGAGAGAGGGTTGAAATAGAAAATGTTTAATTCGTAGATCTATACAATCTTGTACTTTTTTGGCAGGTAGCAAGTGACTATATAAGTCGTTCGATTTTGGCGCGTAGCATTCACAAACGCCAGCGAAGTTTTCGTTTCTCTGTCGGAGAAAGCGAATAGATAAATCATAATTCAATTTTTATTTTTCTAGACGTTAGGCGTTTTAAAAAGTCTTGAAATAGTGTGTATCTTATCTTTTTCTTTTTTTTTTTTTTTTAATCAAAAATAGGTCTCCGAGTTTTAATGGGCCGCGAGTATAGATTAAAGCTGTGTCACTGGTGATGCAAGAGCTACACGTGGTGGATGTCCCGGATGTTCCATTGTTCAGTAGCCTATTGGTAACCGGGTTTCAATGAATGTTCAAATCCAATTGAAGATGTAAATTCTAAAATGACAGAGAGATCGGAAAACAATGAAAGCGAATTCATTCGAGCCCACCTGTCATGGCTATTTTCCTTATTTTCATTCGGTGAAGGCCAAGAAATCTGAAAGAACTCCAATTCGTCTGTCTTTCCGTATTCTAAAGAACAACTCGGAGAAATTTTGAAAGAAGTGTGGGTTCCATAGGACTGATCATTTGTTGGTTATGCGTTTTATAAATTATTCCCAAGAAATAAGCGAGTTGTTGGGATTATCGACTGATCATATAGGGTAAACGAAGAGCTACGACTCGGCTATTTCAAATGATTTCAGCGAATTGAATCGTGGCAAACACTACTGCAAATCTGACGATGAAATCCTGCGAGAATAACCACGTTCACGAAAATCGAAAACTTGACATAGTAGACGAGGAGAGCACAGTTCACCGAGACGAGAGAAGCTCCATTGATTCATCGAGTGAATTTTCGGATAACTATAGAAAAGATCGACGAATCATTGTTAATGTCAGTGGTCTTCGATTTGAGACTTACGAAAACACTCTTCAAAGATTTCCTGAAACCCTGCTCGGGTCCAAAGAAAAACGCGAGGAATACTACGACAGCGCCACCAATGAGTATTTTTTCGATCGCAACAGGTCAACCTTTGAAGCCATATTGTTCTTTTACCAATCCAAAGGAAAGTTAGTGCGTCCAAATGGAGTGCCATTTTTGATTTTTACCGAGGAGTTGCGATTTTTTGAAATAGGCGGAGAGTATGTTCATCGACTGGAAGAAGAAGAAGGCTACGGGCAGAAGGAAGAGCGAATCCTACCGAAAAACAAAATCCAGAGGAAAATTTGGGAGCTATTTGAATACCCTGATAGCTCGTTCGCAGCGCGAGTTCTAGCGACTTTCTCGGTATCGATCATTTTATTGTCCATTGTTGTATTCTGCATTGAAACATTGCCTCAATATCGCTGTGTGGTGAACAACGAAAATGTTGGCTGCGAAAAACCAACTGATTCCGCTTCAAATTCTACCTCTCTTGCAACGAGACGAAGGGCCAAATCAGAGAAGGGAATCGCCTGGTTTGTAATGGAAGTTTTGTGTATTTCATGGTTTACTCTCGAATACCTAGTTCGATTCCTCTCTTCGCCTCACAAACTAGTCTTTGCACGGTCATTCCTGAATGTCATTGACCTGGTCGCAATTTTACCTTACTACATAACCCTGCCAATGGAAAACACTAAAATAACGTCGTTGGCGGTTCTCCGAGTTATCCGACTGGTCCGAGTTTTTCGTATTTTCAAGCTTTCCCGGCATTCCCGTGGACTCCAAGTTCTCGGTCAAACTCTTCGAGCAAGTTCAAGAGAATTAGGGATGCTAATATTCTTCCTCTTCATTAGTGTCATATTATTCGCGAGCGCAGTATACTACGCCGAAGAAGAGGACCCTAAATCGAAATTCAGTAGTATCCCTGATGCATTCTGGTGGGCGGTCGTTACTATGACGACCGTCGGATACGGAGATATGTTTCCCGTCACCCTCTGGGGAAAAATCGTGGGCTCTATTTGCGCTATTTCTGGCGTCTTGACCATCGCGCTGCCTGTCCCTGTAATCGTTTCTAATTTTAACTATTTCTACAAACGCGAACAACTTGCCAGTTCGCTTGACTTGGCAGAGAATGGCCAGTCTCCGTACGCAAGTTACTGCGAACACGAAGATTCCGACGCCGAGAACGATGTGGTAAATGGGCCACTAGTCGCCAGCCCGTCGGGCCAACTACCAACGAGCAATCAGAACACCTACAATCTGGAAGTCAAAGTTGAAACACCAGTATGAAAACGTCAGAAACAAAAGTAACGGATTCATGAAAATCGTAACTGATATGGGCAAACAAACACAACTTCCAGATTGATGTACCTCCATGAAGTACAATGAGGTACCAATGAGATTTTTTTGGGTGTCGCCGAGGAGAACTTAAAAGACATTGAAAACTGTACTGTTGACGAGAACCAGTTGTATATGTACAACCACTTAATGATAATGTATATCGTAATAGACTGCGCTAAATGATGAGATCGTCTTGTCGCAAGCTATTAATACATATGGCTATTGGACTTTAAAGTAAATTGAAAACCACGAACTTATAATTGAACAAAGTCTTGAAGTGCAGGGAACACGGAATTAAATGACCAACCAGAATTTAAAAATTTAAGCTATTTTAAAGCTTATGCACGCAGTAACGAGCTGACGTGTGCTGTTGAAGTTATAATTGACATATATATACGTACAAATACAAGAATATGTGGATTAGAATTGATATGCCAAAAAACATCTGTTTTTTCAAATGGCGCTCATAAAAAAGTACTTTTTTAAATATTCACAATTGAATGCTGAATATGGCTGAATCATTATTATTCTATATATGTCCATGGCCAGAATTTTTACGAATGGCTGCTCGAAGCTGGTGATTTTTGAATTGGTGCTAATAAACAGGATATAGGGATAATTGGACTTTTTTTGGATTTAATCGAATGCTGACCAGCGAACGAAGTTCCTTGATTGATGCATAAATAGGATGGTTTAGGACTTAGAAATTTCTAAGCGACGAAATGAAGTTATGTGATGAATTGAATTCAACATGAGGAACTGATTTAAATTTATAACAAAGTGAAAATTGGTCAGTAATTTGGACGCGGAATTTTGAATCTGAAACTACTAAGAAACGAACGTTGGGGGGATATGATTAATGGAATTAGGTAACAAATATATTTATTACGCTTTTTCAGTAGATAGATTGAGCGGATGTGTTTGGCAGAAAGAGGAGCGCCCTTCATTATATATGTCTGTCAAGACAGGTGTTGGGCAGGAATGATGGAAATTCGACGACTTAGTCACGTGACCTGATTTGTGTAGAGGATTTTTTTAATATACTTATAGGAAAAACATGCATTTTAAAGCTTGATATCAGAATGCCTTAATAGCTTTTGGCACTTTTGCCATTATTATATGAAGGAATTTCATGAGCAAGTAGTTTAACAATAAGCTGAACTTAGAAATTCATAAGAGTTTATTGTATAGACCTGATTATTTAAATTTAACAAAACTAATTGATTTTTCGACAAAATCAGTCTAACGAGTCCGAAAAAATTAAGAAAATACTAATTAACTGTTGCTAGGCAACAATTCGGTGTTGCTAGGTACAGTAAAGACAGAGCATAATGTTGCTAAGCAACGAGCCTGCTATGTCACCTCATTTTGTTGCTAAGTAACATTTTAAACATTTTTTGTTGGTCTTTATTCTGTGACTTTTAATGTGTTTCGAAAACTTCGGTACTTTTAAATATTCTATTTTTAATTCAATTTTTTTTGCGAATCGTTTTCTTGGTACCTTAAGCAAAATGAAATTTAAAACTCCCAAAGTGTTTCCTTAAGTTAATCCATAACTAATTATTTCCTTTTTATTTGTGTTTTGTAAAACTGTTGTTACTGTCTCTAGGCAACAGTTCTCATTGTAACTAATTAATTAATTGTTAATTAATTCTAATTAATTATTAATTCTTTGTTACTAACTAAACCAATAACAACGCTTGCTTTTACTTTTCAATTTATGATTAATCCAGGTTGTTTAATATTTCTGGACTTTTATTGCTTTGAAATAACTGGTTTGATAATCAATAATTCATTCAATTTTGATAAGTTTAATTTGTTGATAATACATAACATATAGCCTGGAAGTCCTTCACGTTTTATACTACATGGATGTTGCTAAGGTACAGTTTATACTGTTAATGGATTTTTTGTTTCGAGGTTGTTAAAACATATTTTAATGCACAGGGAGCCTGAGCTATGGATTTGTAAAACTAAAAATTAAAAAAGTATACACCAAATTGAAAAAAACGTTGTCGGGTTCAAAAGGTTAAATCATCAAAGCTAAGACCGAGGAGGATTCTTGGTAAATAGTTCGTAAGGCCCATAATATGCATTGAGCATTACTAGCTGTAATTCTAGAAATTTGTTTTCTTCGAAAATTCAAAGCAATGCTCGAGAGTTGCAACAATATCCTATGCAAATAATAGTAAATATGGGCCTTATTGAGTGCTTACTCATTACCCCTTTCGGTCTTACCTTCGATGATTCAACCTTTTGAACCTGACAACGTTTTTTCAATTTGTTGTATATGGCTGTATATAAGTTAGTTGTACGTTGTTTTAAGTACAAGAATAAAGGTAAAGAAATAAATTCTTTAAAATGTTCTTACAAATTCATATATTGGGCTCCGGTCGTGTGAGATGGATGTTGCACTAGGAACTAAAGCTTCATTAAATTCTGTGTGTCAAGGGAATGTGAGTTTGGAGTTTATATTTTAAGTGTTAAGGTGTGGTAATACCAGCAACAAAATCGTGCAAATTGTCATGCACCAGAAATTAATATTGCAAGTTGTAAAATTTTCTTGCACGAAGTGAAAAAAGCTTCTACTTTTTGCACCAACCAGCCACAACTTACAACATCGATTTCTGTTGCTTGACAATTTGCTTAGGTAGCGGTACTGTAATATATGTTTTTCAAAAATGTCGCTGAGGTCACATGGAAGCGAGGCTGGTAATATTTGTAAATAAATCTGAAACCCAAATGGCTAGTTAACTGCCAAAAGACAGAAACCACGAGAAATTTAACGTTTTTGTTTGTCGTTAACCAGGTAAGGTTTCTCCAAAAAGCAGTTTTGGTTTCAGATTTATTTACAGATATTACCAGTCTCGCTTCCATGTGACCTCAGCGCCATTTTTGAAAAACGTCTATAGAACGAGCAACATCACTCTACAACTTGCAACGCAACATTTTGCGGACAAGTTGCGCATTTTTTTGCCTGAACTACCGTACCTTTAGCCTGGCTTCTTCTAATTGATGCAATTTTATGCAAAGGAAGACTTTAAGGGAAGTCGTAAGGGTGGGGTGATAGCTGGTTCTCGGGCGGAATTTCCAGCCAAACCCATTTTCCTTTCCAAATAAGACTAGATAATACAATTCATGTAGTTTGACCCTCATTGACTGAACATTTTTCAGTTAAAAAACGGATTTGACGACACCGCTTTTAGACTGTGTTTACATTAGAGCAAACGTTTCCGGATTCATGACCAAAGTGGAACGCTTTGGTATCGGATTGGTTTTGCCGTTTAGATGCATACACCTGAATCTAATGCAAAATTATCCCGGTTCAGTTGGTGGCGTCTACGGAGATTTGGAATCCGGAATTGAAAAAAGTAGAAACTATGTATCCGATTACTTTTGAATCTGAAAAAATATTTATTATAAACGTGTACGTCCAATTAATCCGCTACTTTTCTGTCCGCGATCACAAGTTTTTGTTTTTGGGACAAAATTCTTGGCAGAATAGCAGTAAGAATTAGTAAGAATGTGAAATTTCACCTTAAAATGTTTGACACAGGAGAAATAGCAAAAATAAAATTGAAAATTTTATTGAGATTTGTATAGAAAATGTACTGGGAAGCAAGCTCGTGCAGTCCAGTACATTTTTCTATATAAAACATTTAATTCTATATTTCTTCCATTTCTCCTGTGTCAAACATTTTGAGCTGTAACTTCATCTTCTTACTAATACTGAGATGCTCTTTCCATTTCTGGAGTTCATTTGACACTGGCGCTTGATTAAAGGGTTTTCTGGCCATGTGAACTGTACGGTGGCCGAGAGGGTTCATCCAAAGTCAAAATGCAAAAGTGGCTAAATCGAAAATCAAAAAACATTAAAGACAATCTCGCCACTTATTCTTTTACAAATTTCACATGTTTCACTTCGTAGATTGACAATTTCGTTTCCGCAATTTTCATCTTCCGCACTTTCGATTTATGTCAATTAGCCATTTGTTCTTTGTCTCTTTTGGATTTCGTCACTATGACTTTTGGATCACATATTAATACTTCATGTAAGAGACCTTATTATGGATTCCATATAGAATTGTCTTTTAAGACTCAAAAAATTTCTGACATGAAGTACAATCAGCCGAGAAGGTTCACCACAGGTATCCTGCATTGAAAATAGCAGAACAAGATGGCCGACGAAGGTGACTTACTCAAATAATCGCTTATTTTTGCCATTTATTCGTTGAGTGTTTTTACATGAAATATAAATTAACTGCTGCATTAGTACACAGAAATTAAGATATTCATTGTGGAACAACTAAAACAGGAGAATAAATCTGTGAAAATAGTCGTGAAGTACCTCGAAAAAAAATTCACCTTGTTTGGTCGTAAGTAAAAATATTCCAGTTTGCTTAACTTATAAACCACCATGTCACCTGAAACGAATCTCTTTATAAAAGACTTGGTAACTGCAGTGATCTTTCATTGAATTTTTTTGAGTCTTAAAAGACAATTCTATATGGAATCCATAATAAGGTCTCTTACATGAAGTATTAATATGTGATCCAAAAGTCAAAGTGACTAAATCCAAAAGAGACAAAGAACAAATGGCTAATTGTCATAAATCGAAAGTGCGGAAGATGAAAATTGCGGAAACGAAATTGTCAATCTACGAAGTGAATCATGTGAAATTTGTAAAAGAATAAGTGGCGAGATTGTCTTTAACGTTTTTTGATTTTCGATTTAGCCACTTTTGCATTTTGACTTTGGATGAACCCTCTCGGCCACCGTAGAACTGATAATGCAAAACTGGGCCTGTTCCTACCAATCAGAATCGAGACCGGATTTTCGCGCGGTTTCCGAAGACGCGTCCGCCCTTTTCGTTCACTAATCGACAGGTGATCGGGAAAAACTTTTTAAACCTTCGAAGAAAATGGTTATAAAGTCTAAAACAAGTTTAAATTATGAAAGAAAGAAAGAAAAGAAAAAGCAGAGAGAGATGAGAGAAATTAATCTTAAAATGAATCAACAAGTCTACCAGAGCTCACCAGAGCTGTTTTCTGGAATCCAGAGTTTCATCAGGTCAGTTCGTTCTTAATTAATTTGTTTACTTAAGATCAACTCTGTCACTGCATTTCACTTCTTGTTCATAACTAAATGCTGTTAATTGCTTTTACATTTCCAAACAATAAACAAAGCATTTCATGCATGGCCACTTGAAGCATAGTTAGTTAACTATGCTTGAAGTTAACAAATTTATTTTCTTGTGTTTTCTTCGATAACTTTAGGCTCGTTCGCTGTAGGCAAATTATATTCGAGTCCAACACTTACTCGAATTTATATGAATGTGTGGCCATATGTAATATCATCCTCTATGTATTATGCCTCAAATTCGCTTAAAAGCCTTGTAAAGTACATGCACGTTGATTCAAGTAATAAGCATGAACTAAAACTTAAATAGTAATATCGTAAACTTGCCTTCTTCCAAGACAGGACACTTGAGTGGACTTAACATGTCTCTGCTGTTTATTCTTCTAGTTGAACCGGAGACTTTCTTGAAAGACATTTAGCTCATCAGTAGCTTTTCCTTTGACTTGGTGATGAGGATGTTTTAGTAATTTTCTCTCTACCAAATATTTATTAGGTATTTGGACTCAAAACTTTCTCTCTTTGATCTGTCGAGTCGTGCACGAAGCAACAACAAATGTCTGCCCGCTTCTGATTGGTCGTTTCTTACGCGGCTTTTGATTGGACGTGTTGTTATTCTCACACGTGAAAATTCGATTCTGATTGACGGAGAAGGGTGTGAGTGACTTTGAGTGATCACTTAGGAAATCTCTATTATGTATGATGATTTTTTATATAGATAGCAATGAATTATATCAGGATTTCTCCTGTTTCGAAAGCTTTGTACACAGTGAAAATATCAGTTTTATCCTTCACATGTGAGGATATCACTGTAGCCATGACTACCCTCGTATCAACCAATCAAAAATGGCTGCTTTAAAATTCTTCCCTGATCCTGGATATTTCATGATAAACAGAACATTACATGGCCACTTGGAGATACGAATTTTACCTTCTATAATAATAATAATATAATAATAAATAATATATTTATTGAGGAAGCCTTATCACCGAAGGTGATTTTCATAAGGGTCCTCACTAATAATAT
>JAAAQI020038676.1:0-18535 GCA_011800005.2 Stichodactyla mertensii | reverse complement strand
TTATTTGTTATTATTTATTTATTTATTTGGAAAAAAAAAATACTAATGTACATTTTTGTATAAGGTATCCGAATAAAAATATTGTCATTGTATGAAAAAAGAAACGTGATGACTCTCCCTAAGACAACATGTAAAATATCATGACCCTCCCCAACTTGAAAATCCAGCTAAATTAGATTAAAACTGGCTTATTTTAAAGCGATTTTTTGCATCATTTCTGTCTCCTAATATTACCTAATAAGTAACATTATAGAACATAAGTTTAAAAAAATGTGGTCATCCCCAAACTTGAATGGAAAAAAATGTGACCCTACCCCCAATTCTAGTGACCCTCTTCACTCCCCACCCCCGTTAAATAATGATAACTCCCTAATAGAGGGCCGGGTGTTACCTTTTTCCAGACAAATCCTTTTTTCTCGAAGATTTCACAGAATTCTTCCAGACTGAAAAAACAGAAATAAATCAGAGATTTTAATCATGTGTAATCAAAGTCAAAAACAAACAAGCAGTAAAACAAACAAGCAACTTATAAGCAGGCGAGCAAGCAAGCAAAAGAAAAAACCAACAACACACTTTTATTTACTTCAGAGTGCCTGTCACTTCTTTCTCAAGAGATTTGAATAAAAGATAATTCTGCAAGTCATCTGCAAAGACGAAAAATTTCACTCAACAAAATTCCTGAAATTTCAACCGAATTGGACGAGTTTGAATGACATTCTTTTCTTTTAAACATTTAGAAATAAATATTCATGCAAACCATTTTTGGGCTCTAAGAACTTCATAAGGTTTTTAAACTGCTCGAAGGAGAGTCCATAATGATGCTGTGTGAAAAAAAAAAAAAGCAGAAAAAAACAATTACTAAAGAAGTAATTAAATAGGGTAATAAACAGATAGAATACTGAAAAACTAAACTAAACTAAACTAAACTAAACTAAACTAAACTAAACTAAACTAAACTAAAGTATACTATAAATAACTCACGTCTTGACAAAGCAACTCGTACGCCTTTCTTGCTGAATCCCTCTTGTGGAAAAACAACTTTCTAAACTTATCCTTCTCTATCCTTGTGAAAGCTTCGTAGACAACAGCAAGAAGCTATAAAATATTTAGAAAGATTATAGAAAATTAATAACACGGCCAAGGGCGTTCTCCATAATTCTAATTTATTTTTTTTCCGGTCCGGAATCCTAGTGAATCGCGCGCTCATGATTGGCTGTTAGCAAATGCAAATGAGCTGATTTTGCCGCAGCTCCGTGTTTATTTCATGCGTCAGACTGCGTCAAAAATATGGAAATTAGCTACAAGCCTGCGTCAATAAATTGGAGAAACGCACTCAAAATCTCAGAAATTGAAAAAAGACCTGGAGGATGTGGTGCTTTAATAGTAAAAAAGGTGATATAGATAATAATGTTTTGGTGGTGACATGATGGGCTTAATATTTCAGATCAAAGAACGAATATATCTATTTAATATCAGCTTACCAAACTCATTAAGAAACTTGCAACTGAAATGTAAGCAACAAAAAAGACGACAGACCAGCGAGACTTGGCATACGATGGCATCATTACATCAGGGTAACTATAATTTATACAAAAAATACATGAGAGCTATTCCAAGGAATTATCTATTTAGGGACTGGTCATAAAGTAAAGGGAGGTTGACTGGTATAAAACGCGGGGTGGTCACAATCATTCAGCCCGTAAATAAGAATGGGTCAAGAGAAAATGAGCACCAATCAAGGGTGAGTCAGTTATCAATTAAACACACAATCAGGTTAGGATACATACTTTGCAGTGGTTAAGAGGATAAACAGACTAACGAAACTCTTCTCAAAAGTTGTAAAGTACTATAAAATAAATAAATGAAGAGATGAAAGTCATGCAGTCTAGCTACAGTATTAAGAATATGATAAACAATATTCACAGGATAACCTTTCTTGAAAGGTGTGAATATATAGTTTACAAACAAAACATAGTGCTGAGACAAAAGCAAATAGTTATGATTTCATGTTAGTGTTTCCAAACTCACCACATCTTTGCTGTTAGAGGAAAATAGATAAAAACCTAAAATCAAAGAAAGTTTTTTTCCTTCAAAATCTGAGGAATAACCTGCTAATTAAACTTAACCTAACAATAACCAGTATGATAAGTACTCTCTGATACCGTACCAGACTTGCGTTAGTGTTACATAGCTAGTTCAATAGACCTTTTACCAAAATGGCGGCCGCAAATTCGAATGAGTAACAATTTAACTGAGTGAAAAATTAATACCAACACTAGAAAGAGCATCTCAACTTTTGTAAACCTGCAAAGATTCATTATGTTAGGTGTTATAGCGGCCGAGAAAACTAAAGTTGAAAATTGTCAAATTTACAGAGAAATGTATGTCTGGGGGCATTATACCCCCAGCGGCCGAGAAAACTTAAGTTGAAAATTGCTAAATTTACAGCTGAGAAATGTAAGTCGGGGGGTATTATAAGTTTTCTCGGCCGCTATAACACCTAACATTATGAATCTTTGTAGGGTTACTAAAGTTGAGGTGCTCTTTCTAGTGCTGGTATTAGTTTCTAATTTTAACTTATTTGAAATTTTGGCCGCCATTTTGGTCAAAAAGTCTATTAACTTTGTCGCTGAAAAAAGCCTAAAAGCTTTCATTTATCTTTTGTTCATAACAAACTTCGTTGTAGGCTGTCTAAGAATTAAGGAATATATGTCTAAGTTGTAGAATTTGCAAGCATGCAGTGAGTTTCTTATTGTAATAATGTCACGGTGGAAAAAATTTCATTATTCCGCTCTTAAAACTTTAGAGGCATTTTTCAGTGACAACGTTATGTGAATTAGCTACATAACAAGTTTTGTTTTTTTAAAACCTCATGTTCATATTTTTAAAAAATTTTCGAGCAAAAAACCTACCCAGCATTGAAAACATAAACATAAAAAACAGAAGTAACAGCAGCATATCGAGAACTGGAGGAAGAGAAAATAGTATTTGTCGTAGCACCCTGGAAAAAATTAAATATACTTCAAATTTGATTACAGACAGAACATTCTGGAGTGGGGGAGGGGAAAGGGTTACTGCTGCAAAGAAAGGAGAACGGTTTTTGGAATTCATTTTGCTCCCAAAGTTCAAACCCTGCATGGGCAGGTTTAGCAATAGTAGTACTACGTAAAACACCTCCCCCGCCTCCGTAAAGGAACATCAAGACGAGCTGAAATGTGATGGTGACCTTCGTGACCTTTCCAGGTCACAGTACCTAATTGAGGACGTCTAACACCCAATGAACCAATCACTGGAATGCCAGGCCATGGCACCATTTTGGTCACGTGGCGTTTACCTTTTCACAATATTATAATCGAAGGTTTCTCTGACCAGTACATATATATATGTGCTAAGCCGCTAAATTCACAAACATTTAAATTGTATAATATAGAGAAGCGGGGGTACCTTCTAGTTCCTTGCATGTAGTTGCTGTCCATCAGAAAAAGAGGGCGTAAGGCTCTAGTAACTCTGACATGATTCCTATTTCTCACCAATACCACTATAGCTTCAGCACACATCACAAATAAAATAACAAACTAAAAAGAAATTTATTATTATCCTTATGATCCATCGGGTAATATCATATTCTTATTTCTTATAATCATTATTTCAGAGATTCTTGTTTCCCGAGCTTGCGCTATCTTTAGTCTGCGGCAAGTAACGAAGCACTTTTAACGATTCCCCATCATGATGAAACTAACAGAGTCAGTTAAGTATGCCTGTTATTAATCTTCAAACCTTACTTAAGAGTTATGTTCACTGTACACTTATTCTCGACTTTGAGGGGCACTTTGCATGCGGTTGCTTGTTATCTTTTATTGCACATAAAAACTATTGTGTTTATGCAAATGCCTCTCAAATTTGATGAAAAGGAGCCAGAAAGAAATACTTTTTGGGTTGTAAGAAAGTAGTGCATAGCTTTTCCATCATGCATGTGTACGTAAACTACACGAATGCCGGCCGCTGAAGCAAGATCAGAACGTAGGGTTTTACTTCCACCAGCAAGTTACATGCAGACCACCCTCCGCGCGCAATGGATTGCGATTCTCTTACGGTTTCTGTGATCTAGATCGTTCAGTTACCTTAAACAAGGATCTTTGGTGAGTAAAGAAATATCTGATTCCCTGCCACTTTATTTTGACCAAAACTCCAAGGATAAGAATCGTCAGTAATGATATTTCTAATATACCATGCACCTGTAACCAATCATAAATCGTAACATTAGTATACCTATTTATAACTAATGCGGTAATTACCAGAGTTGACAATACATTTGAAATATGGCGGCGAAAATAAAATAAAAATAAACGATGAGATACTTGCTGAACGAGTAAGGGACTTAGTAAGGCAGAAGAAAAATGCCATTTCTTCACCGAATTTTACGTGCGTAGCAGAAACGTAATAGATCACAAACATAATTTGGAAACAGAGCATCAGTATATAGTCCTATTGTTCGTTATATCCTGTCTTGAACTCCACGGCAATCCGGAACATACAACTTTGCTCTTGGGATTGTCGGAAATCGGAGACTGCCGGACTCCATGATGAGGAATTCAGCCTCCAGAGTTCAAGATCCGGAATCCAGAATCCAGAAAATCCAAAATCCAGAAAATCCAAAATCCAGAATCCAAAATCCAGAATCCAGAATCAAATAGTAAAGATCGATCCAGAACGGATCCAAGAAAAGGAATCAGGAATACAAGATATGGAATCCAGATTCCGAAGTCCAAGATCCGGATCTTGTATGTGAAATTCCATCCCGGTTCTAGATTCTAGGCGCGACACGTAACAAAATCTCAAGTATTAAGTTTATTTCTTTAGTTTTGAAACCATTTCAAAATTCTACTATTCTGAAGCTACTTACAACAACAGGAAATGAGAAGGTATCGTCGTTCGGAACTGTCCCAACGTTAGCTTTTTCAACAAATGCTAGGCTTAATAACAAAGCTGATGCCATCAAATCCACAATGTTGTACCACGTGCTATGGGCTATATTATACCACTGTATTGTTGAACGTGTTGGGTGGTTGTTGAATTTGTCATTGTCAAGCCCTTCATTTATGTAAATTGCAGCATCCTGGATAAAAAGACAAGAAATGAAAGGAATTGGCGTCTAAATTGTATGCTGCACCCCCTGTAACTGGTTGATAATTTAAATCGTTTAACTGAAACACTGACAAGCCGGTTTCATAGTTACGACAACGTGCGTCATGCAGCAACAACAGTGTAATAACTGGTACTTTAGACCTTCTTGTCCTTCGACCTTCCCGTAAGTATTGTTTCTTTATTTTTCGGTAACGCTTAGTAGTAGGGTCAAAGAATCTCAACAGCAATTCTCAAAAGGGTTGTACCAGCCCCTAGCGAACGAAATCTCTGCGAACGTAGTACAAATCAAAGCGCTCTAGTTTTTGTATGTGCGTTTAACTCTTAGCCGGATATAAAATCACTACATTACGTTTAAACGTCAGTTATGTCACAGAATACACTTTACGTCATACTTGAAACAGAAATTCGTCAGTTGGACCTGATTGATTCCACTTTGAATCATCCATACCTGTAAATAGAGAACTGAATAATGAGAGTGAATTGTTATCCAATACAGGTTTTGCACGACCAAGTGATGGCAGCCATATTCTGGATGGCGAACAACAGAATCTCTTTAGTCTAAGATAATTTTTATCAGGTAAAACAATTTTATTGTTTCGGCTGCTATCCAACATGGCTGCCGTCACGTGATCGTGAACCTTTATCGCTTGTTTGCAATCATTGCCAAGAGGATTGCCATGTTGGAGGTATAGACAAAAGGACAATAAGAAATCTTTTGTTCAAAAACCACCAACATGGCCGCGATGACGTAACGTGCAAACAGCAATTGTACACACCGAATTGAAAAACATGTCGGGTTTAAAAGGTTGAATCATCGAAGGTGAGACTGAAAGGGAGCCTACATTATGTTTGGCATTGATAACTCATTGTTTTCTTCAAGCATTTGAAGCAATGATCGAGAGGCACAATTCTATACTCATAACATGGGCCGTATTAATTGTTCATTAACTAGAATGACCCCCTGATAGTCATTCCTCCTATGATTTAGCTCTTTATACCCGAAGTCTTTTCAATTTTCTGGAGATTGCATTCACTCTAACTGCTATTAAAAGCTAAACAACAATACTTACCGAACTCTGTAGTGCAACGCGGCCCACAACTACCCCTAAACGTAATAGTTTGCAGTGATAACAAACCAAATTGGTCAGTGCAGACGAGTACACAGGATTAATCCCAGCCTCCGTCAAGAGCTAGTACTGGATTGCGAAATATTTTCGCTTTACTCACGCACAAGTTCAGAACAATAATCATTGTGAGTCTTTTCGAATAAAACCAGGTTCTTGTTTCAGACTTTCTTTCATGAGGCAGCTGATACTGATTATGAACTAATTTCCAAGGATTTCCGCTTGACAATTACTTTCTATTGTTATCAGTTGTTAAACTTCAAGGCATTTATTTGATTCTTTATGAATTCCATAAAGTTCAATCAAAATCAATGATCTTTAATAACAAGACAAGGAGTCAGTCATCACTGCTTTGCTTTTTTTCGGTTCCGTCATCGTCTGGCGCTTAAGCTCTCCACATTTTCACGTTTTGGTGCAGCTTTATAAAGCAGTTTTCAAGCTTTACGCCTACTTTTTTAGTGAAAAAAAGAAATATATTGCATCTCTTTTAGTCTTCCCATTTGGTTAACCCATTTTACAGAAAAAAACCATTTATCCCATTTTTTATATTATTATTGATCATCACTTTAGCATAACGAGAAGCCACCGTAACACCAAATAGTAAGATCTATTATTAATATGGATGACAAAGGAGTTTTCTTTCTCTCAGCAATTTCGTTCTAATTTATACTTTTGATCGTTTCTTTTTGAGTTTCTTTTTTAAATTTTAAAACAATTCTTTTTAAATGATTTTTTAAAATGAAAACTAGTGAGCAGCTCGGAAACAAAAGAGATTGTAAACTTCAAAGAACTTTAATTTCCTGCTCCTTTCGTGCTAAATCCACGGCCCCCAAAGCCTTTGCTATTACGTCTTCTTTAGTTATGTTCCTGGACACGTATATATTTTACGTGACAGGTTTAGACGTTTAGCTTTGTAATTTCCTTTACATAGCCTATTTATACACAAAATTAGCTACTAGTATTGTAAACTCCCTTATGAAGACTGCGGTAGTCAGTCGAAACACGTCTTTGAAGTTTACAATCTTGTTTCCGAGCTGCTCACTAGTTTTCATTTTAAAAAAATTGTTTTAATAAATTGTATTAAAAAATTTTGCCACGGTAAAATGAAAATAAATAAAAAATAAATAAAAATATAAGTAAATAAATAAGAATAAAAAAAATAAAAAATAAAAAATAAAAAAATAAATAAGCAAACAAATAAAAGAAAAAGAAAAGAAAAGAAAAGAAAAAATAAAATAAAATATAAATAAATAAATAAATAAATAAAATCCATACCTAAAAAAGGATGTAAAAATGTTTCCTTATTTGTAGTTTATTGAATGTTCAATTTGTTTATCCATTGCATTGGTAACGTTGAAAAAACATCATTTACTTCAGTCTCGGAGGTGCTTTTTACCGCATTTCCGAGATATTTTCTATATGCATTTGTGTTTTGTCACAACTGGTTAACTTTACAGCCTTGGCACTGCGACAACAACAATAACAACAACAACAAAGCAAACTCAAAACAAATGATCTTTCTCGTCATTGCTTAAAAAATAACCATGGGAGTGCAACGCCACAAGGTATATACACGTCTCACCCGCGAAGTTAGCCTGCGATGGCGACGGTCTGCGGTTGTATTTCATGTGGTTAAATGAAATTTAGGCAAAGTTAAACTCGAAGCCAATGCAGGGGGGGTAATACACTACCGGCTGAAGGACAACGTAGATTGGCTGAGAGAACAAAACCAACAGACCATCAAACAAAAGGAGGCAACTTATCTTTTGTTTTTGATTGCTATTGTTTGCTTCATTCTATTGTTTTGGCGTCTTTTGTATTCTTTTCTCAGCCAATCTACGTTGTCCTTCAGCCGGTAGTCAGCGACCCAATGCATGGGCGTCGCCGCCCCACTGGCCACCCATATACGCAGGTCACACGCTATCATCATCATGATCACACGCCATTCTGGTGATCTCGCTAGCACTATCGATCTTTGGTACACAAATATGCAAAGCTAGTCAATGGTCGCAACATCGATCAACGCTTTATATGACTAATCGGTCAACGCGATCATACGCTAATCACGTGATCATGCTAGCGTGACCTCTGACCAACAACCGCTAGCTTCTACAAGAAGCACTGTACGCTAAAAGCTAATCAACCATATTTGGATTTTCCCGCCCTCCCTTCCCTAAGGTAGGGAACCTAAAGCCAAGCTCATCTACTAGTGATGAGTGAATATGTGGACCGCGTGGCACCGGAAATACATGAGCTAGAAATAATGGGAAGTTATAATGCTTAGAGAGCGAGGTCGGAAATTAATTTTTCCGAATTTATTTCCAAGGGTTTTTCGCCCGGAATAACCTCCTTTCTAAGCACTATAACTTTCCATTATTTCTAGTACTAGTGATGAGTTTAACCGTCCCCAAAAACGCAACCACACACTGTCGGCAACGCAGGCTACCAAGAACAATAATAATATTCATTTATCTATTTTATTCGTATGGCGAAAAAGAAGTAGAAGAGTAAAACGTATTAAACACTAGGTATATTTACCTATAGACGAGTTTCCGCGCTACATCACCCATTATTTTCATCGACTAGAAATAATGGAAAGTTATAGTGCTTAGAAAGGAGGTTATTCCGGGCATAACCTCCTTTCTAAGCAACTCTAACTTTCCGTTATTTCTAGTCTATGTATTTCATAGTGCCATGCCACGCGGTCTCATATTCATATCATTGTTTTCATTTTTTTGTAAACAAACTTTTGTACCATGAAAAACACGGGTATTTTTGATAAAAGCTGTTATCAAATATTTCCACAGCGTTTTAACTCTGTAAACTACATTCGGCTTTTACCTCTCGCGAATTGCACGAAAGCAATACCGCGAAATACCGCGTTTTGCGGTAATGTTGCTTACAAGTGTGCGCGCGCATGCTTGTAGGCAACAAAAGAAATGAAAGTGGTCTATTGGATATAGTATTATGGCAATTTGAAATCATAAATTAAAACAACAAAAACATGCACTGTTAGTAGTAAGACGTTATCTTCTTTTAATGAATTTATAATCATATTTCGTAATTATCAGCTCGCCTTTTTCTGATTTACAAACATGAAGCCAATATCATTTATATACAAGCCGAGTTATCATGCACTGGGTAATAAACCTTTTAAAAAGCTTTTTCATGTTCTGTGTAATTTCATCAACATGCGGGATGTTGGGAAAACGCGAGAAAAGTTTTAGGATCACGAGCCGTAGACGAATGATTCTAAAGCTTTTTGAGTGTTTTTCCAACATCCCAAAAGCTTTTTTTTAAAGATTTTTATTTATAAAGCCTTTATAAAACAAAATAGTATGCTTCCACGGAAACCATGTTTCCACGCTCTTATATCACAAGATTATTAGCCAATCAGAGCGCGCGATATATCGTAGTTATTTTATAAATTCTTTTAAAGACACTGTTATTGTCATGGGCTTATGTTTTGGGCTACGATAGGCAAAGATATTATTGAGAACATTAAACTGATACGATATAACAGTATTGGCAGACATCTCACAAATTCTCTGTTTTCAACCATATTGTGTTGAAAGACGTTGCAGACATTTTGAGTGTGCTAATTAGGAAATGTTTAATTGTTCACACAAAACCAACATGGCCGCCATGACGTGTTATGAAAACCAAGAATGTACACGGGCGGATCTAGGATTTGAGGTGGGGTGGGGTGGGGTGGGGTGGGGGTCACACCAGAAAAAAATTGGACGTAGATACAGTAAAATTCAAGTAAAAATAGGTTTTTTAGGCAGGGAGAATTCACGGGCACCCATTGACCTGCCCCTAAATCCATCCCTAAATTTGGAAGCATTTCTTGCCAAGTCTTGCCATATTATAATCAATTGACTTTATATGAAAATTTCTTCCGTGTTATTATTATTTTCTTTCTTTTGATTTCCTATTTTACTAAAATTTCGTCGATATTAATCTGTTATTGCAAAAATCAACATTTACACCGTATTTTGTTTCCTTAGCAAACCACAGGGAGCCCAAGTGTAACATCCATCTTAGTGCTAATAGAATCAAACTACGTTATTTTGATTCTGCGGCGAAGTAGTTCTTTTTCGTTTCTTGAATGTTCCTTTCACACCTCTGGCCAGTCGTGCTAAAGATGGTGGCAGCGAAGCGGTTTGTTGCGGGGAAAGTTCTTCCATTCTTGGTAAAGAACTCATTGAGCGTGCGCCAAGCGCCTCGACAGGAGATATCGGCGAATCATCATGACGGATTTCCAGTTGTTCCAGCGTTTCTGTTAGGTTGAAAATTCGTTCACTCTTCTTCCATTCCTAGTTGCCCAAGAAGTATTGGAACGTGCATTAGAAACATGAAGTACGTATCGTTAAGCTGGGAGACCACGAACAATCTACGCCTACTTTGTGTTTGTTGGAAATGTTGAAAGAAAAATCATAAGAGCAGAATATGTAGTAGAGAGAATTGACGGGGAATTCAGAGGAGCAGGACTCTAAATTATTTTCTTGTTTCCTTTTCTTTATTTTTATTTCCCAGTTCCTTTCCAGTTTTCTCTTCTTTTTCTTTTCTACTCTTTTCTTCACTTTCCCTAACCCTACGCTCTAACAACTACCAACTGAGATATTTCATCTATTGTGTCGTGAAGGATGACAGAAGAAAAAAGATAGAAATAATAATATAATAACAACAACAACAACAACAACAACAACAACAACAATAATAACCTCGACTTCTGTGTTGTACATTTTCATGCTGAGATCCATCTTGGTTTTATGCCTCTCTCCTCTGTAGGTTACCTGAACATCAAACATAAGAGCCTTGTTTAGTTTTCTTTTTGAAACTCACCATAAAAAATCTATTAAGCCTTCGTTGTTATGTAACAACGTGGGTCAATCACAACGGAGCGAGACCCCAAACTGGGTGAAAACCCATAGAGAATTTAGAAGTAGATTTTTGCGGAGGTAGGAAAATAGAACCAGGAGAAAAATCCTCGAAGCACAGGAAAGAACTAACAAACAACTCTACTCACATGTGATAGCAGGAGAAAGGATCGAATCTGCGACCACAGCGGTGAGAAGGAGTGCCCTAGCAGCGCATAACACCCATGCTTCCCTTAAAAAAGCTATTCACTGAGTTGGCTTCACATGATTAGTCTAGAAGGAAAACGAACTTTTCTCACCGATTGTCCAGGTTCCAGACCCACGCAGTATTTTCGATTGAGTGCCATCAGTTCCTCGTACGTTACATCCACCTCCGTTTTGATACTCATATCAGCTGAAAAATTAATATTAAGTTAAATAATAAAAACTAAGGAACAGTCTATGCATACTATAACTACTAAAATGTATTAACATATACACTATTTAATTGAGCATTTAGCTAGACCATGTTCAGAGTTCGCTATAACTACATCGCATAAGGGCCGGTCATTATTTATCGCCTTATTGATAAGACTCCTTGTTCATACTTGCTCATAAGCTACCGTCCCAACCTCTCAACACGGAGACCGTCTGTCAAGGAAAAACTTATAAACTTGTTTGTCTTGATGTGGCTTTATTTACATATATCCCAAGTGAATGTATCGTAACAATTTCAACGCAAAAGGCGGCCTATGGATGCGCAGAAAGAATACATACTCTCTTCGTCGGGATGTTCTTTTCGATACTGTATTCTAAACAAGAAGGCCTCGAGAATAAATGCCACGACTATTGTCATGACAACCTGAAAAGACAACGTTATTATTCGTATGTTAAAATCAACTTGGCAATCAAAGATCCTGGGGTACTGCGTATGCACAATTCTAAGGAGGAAAAATAGTATATCAAAATAAAGACGCAAAAGGAAGCTTGCCACCTTTTTGTGGCGTGGGGGGGGGGGATAGTTATTCGTCGATTCGTCGAGCATGCGTAATAACCTTTTTCTACCTGTCAGGTTTACCCGATTACAGCTGGTTCCCAGGGCGGGCGTTTCAGAACCAAGAAATTACTAGCCAATCATAATGCTTGAAAAAGTGGATTTTGTCAGAGCCTAGTTTCTCGGTGCTGACCAGGCGAAACGCAGGCTCTGGGCCTAGTTGTTCATAACCTGATTAGCTTTAATTATATGAAGGTATTGGCTGTCATGGTAATCAAACCTGGGTTAGCATTTATCAGGCCTTGAACAACTAGCTCCTGGGGACGAAATTGAACTGATTAGCAGATTTTACCGGCCTCCATTTAAACCAGCTCTGATGAATTGGACCGCCTGTCTAAAGACTGCTTATAAATATAAATTAGCATCAATTTTCCTCTTGACGTACGTACAACTTTTCATGTTATATTTAAGTTACCATGGTGATAATATAGAACAACATGAAGTATATTCTACTCCAGTCTGAGGTCATATGTACTATTCCTTCCTGTCGACAAAATCAATCAAATAACATTAAGTTATGCACTGACCGTCTTGTTTCACTTCATGCTTTTGTGGATAGCGCTGGAGTAGCAAAAATGTTATAAGAAATGACGAAACAACGCCGCTTATGAGTCTCGATCAAAAATGCAAATGCAGTGAATGCAGAGATGCATTTGTCCACTCCAACCTTGATTCCAGTACACAAATAAAGATTAAAATCTGCTTACCATGATGATGAACCAGTTATTGACAACAGTGAGCTCGAACAATGTTACTACAATTGAATATCGCGAATATCGTTAAACATCGTCCTGGTAAGGGGTAACTGCATAAAACTGGTGCTATTAACAAGCGCTTTAGAAGGGCCAAGATTTGTTTATTCTTTTTCCAAGTCTTTCTCTCTCTTTTTGTTGTCGTTTTGGATTTTTTATTTTTGTTTTTATCGCTACTATGGCAATAGCCCACTTTCGATATATGGTTGAGTGATTACACACAATAAGAACCGAATCGAGGCTTCGGGGAATAACAATGAAATAATCGTAAGATCGAGTATGTTATGTTTCTTCAAGCAACATAACATACTCAAGAAACAAAACACATACTAAATCTAATCATTTACCAAGCAAATAACATCGAAATAATCGTAATTATTCTTTTGTTTCCCCGGAGCCTCGCCTCAGATCTTATTGCGATCACTCAACCATATATCGATATTTGATACCCGCATAAAAGAAGCCTCAAAACAAAACGGTCATGATAGGTTCTTCTAGCTTCTCAGAACTGCGTACTCATCTAAATCTAATGAACCTGACGGGCAAGGAGTCAAAACGGTTTTGTATAGGAAAGCGCAAGTCAGCGTAATTTCTTAAGAAAAACATCGAGTATCCGGGCCAGCAAATTTGGACAAATATTCAGCTATCACCAAGTGTACTAACTCACCGACTGCATGTATGAGATCGTCAAAGTTATTCAAGTAATAGTAACCATCCTCTTGGAAGCTCTGTCCCACTGATATGTTCCTGGCCGGTTAAATATAACAAAAGAATTGGATTAGTTTTATTTAGGTTTGCTTACCAAATTGGGACACCACCAGACCAACACAAGTGTGCGTAATTCACAGTTGACAATATGAGTGACAAGAACACAAGGGTCAGGGAAATGTACATAGCTTATCAACAAAGTCAAGAGTGCGCGTTGATCGACAGTTGCATCTTGAACTAATTTCAATCACTTTTGGCGCATATAGAACGCCTCTCCGCACCAGTCCTTTCTTGGACACGATGTTCGTGGCACCAGGCAACCTCGTATCAGTATCTTATATCATGCGTACACCTCCTCTTTTTGAATCCAAGATGGCGGACTCGTGAATAAGGTGTATGTTCATGGTTGATTTCATGGTTTTTGACTATCATGGAAAACTGATCTACTCTAAACGCATGCCACTTACCCGCAACAGTCTTTCAAGTTCAATCCTGCAAAACATTCCATACCTATGATACCAAACGAGTAGTATAGACACATGATAACCAGTATCACTCTGTCAAGATTAAAAGCAAGCAGTGGTAGTGTGAGAGAAACGTGTTGCAAATAGCTCATTTTCGTTATACCTGAAAACAGCATGAAAACGAGGCTTGGATTCCAGCTGGTCAACGCGCGTCCGCACAAACTATGGGCGCGAAGTTTTAAAACCAGAAACCAAATGGTTGGTAACTTTTGCTCCGTTCTCCATTGTTCTAATAATTCAAAAACAACCCCTAATTTGTCTAGAATCCAAGCCTCGTTTTCATGCTAAAATTCGTATGACGAAAATGAGCTATAGAGTGCACATGCAATAAAACTGACTAGGCTTTTTTTAAAAAAATAAAAACTAGTTGTTCCACTATGTAAGTGAAGTGTTGCGCGTACAGAAATTATGATTATAAGGAAACCACAGCAAATTACCAACGAAACGGCGAACGCTATAAAACGTGTGCGTTATTATATAATGATAAAATAATCGTATAATGGAGAGTCAAGCAGGCATATCTAGACACAGGTAACCCAACCACAGGGCGAAGTTAGCTTCGCTGAGGCTCGCACAATTATCCGCAAAGTTATTGATGATGTTGATGATAACGATAACTACGCAATCTATGATCGATCGATGAAACAGATGTTACTGATGATATCAAAGATAATAAGAGTGGTGGCAAATTAGCCGTGGTACCTGAACATTCTTGGCGTCAAGACCCACATGGTATTCAACACATCTCGATATCTTTGCTTGAGTTTAAAAAGTCTGTAAAATTAACCACCTAACATTTATTAGCAACGTAAAAACTTTCATATGAGGAAGTTTCTTAATTCATCAGGTTTGTGCCGAGTGAAGAATCCATAGTATGTTCACACTGAAATTAGTTTGTGATCCAATGTTGGAATTTATTTTAAAGCCCGTTAACGCGCGAATTGAACAGTGATTTCAGTGGCGAATTTATCGAAACCCAAATCGCACGTGTTTTGACAAAATTTTGCGACTTCGCGATTTAATTGTGGCCCTAAAATCGCCATAAAGTTGCAGCTCAAGTCGCACGAAAAAATTGTTAGTGTGAACGGGCCTTTATACGTACAGTAAAAGTCGCAGTGGTCGAAGACAGACGATGAATACGAACGAATGAAAGCTGTTTGTAGCTGCACCGATTAACCCAACGATTCCAAGAACAGTAACAATAAAGTCAAACCTGGATCAAGAAAAAAGAAACATTGTCATCATTGACAACAAGCCAATACAAGTTTGGCAGAATTCGTGTAAATTTGGCTAGCGGGAGCCTATAAAACGTCACAGAGGATATGGAGAGGGATAGCCAGTTGAGACGATCACTTTTTCGTCGTCTCAAAACCGCATACCGCAGGCAACGCAGGCTATCAAAGGCACTATAAATGCAAATGTACTGTCCGCATTATTTCTGTGACAATGCAGGATTAGCAGGGCTGAAAAACGTGTGAGCATGCGCCAATGATCATTCATGATTAGAAAAATATACGATCTAAAAACCAAAATGGGTCGAGGTTTTCAGCGTCCAGCATTTTTGTACAAGCTCTAAAAAACGTTCTACAAAAGATATATTAAGCCTTAGTCATTGGTCAATGATGTAGAACGTTTTCTTAATTTTTCAGAAACGAGCTTAACTTTTGCACTTTTTCCCAAGCTTCAAGATTTTTTACGATAAACTACACAGGAAGCCCAATTTGGGCAAGTAGAAAATGCAGATAATAAGACGAATTTCATTGAATTTTAGATTTTTGAAGTAAAGATAGGCTGCTAACTAACACGAGAAAACAGAAAAATCAAAATTATATCTTAGAAGACGTTTATTATAATTTTATTTTCATTTAAACTTTAATCTGGGTTGAGCTTCTGTTACTTATGTGTGAGCCCGCGATTTACGACGAAACCGCGGGCTCATTTTTCAGCCCTGCTTGCAGGATTACGTTTATGGTTTTGCTGTGAGAGGACTCGTGATCTCGCTTACCAATTCCATCCAGAATGAAAGTATCCTCTGACACCAAGGCCAAGTAGCTTCAAAAACGCTTCTGTACAATATACTGAAGTTCGAAAATGCAGGAGCAATTTTAGCCATTAAAACAAAAAGATGGGCGTTTCCTGATCTTAGTAAACCAGGGACGCATCCAGGACGGGGGTGTGCATCATTTATGATCGGAACTCGAGCACCAAAAATAACTCAATATTAAATGCATAACTGACAGTAAGTAGCTCATCTCAGCGGTGTGCGCACCTCCTGCACCCCTCCCCAGGATCCGCCCCTAGTATACCGTCCCCAAGAAGGACTGAAGTATCTGGATTATTAGGGGGTCTAGACACTGACGCGCAAGTGATTGTTTTCAGAAATAAATTCACAGGATAATTTTATCTAACACTTACTTGTGATAAAGAGAATATTATACCAATGGTTATGAAGAGCTTGGAATTTTCTCTCTTTAACAGGACTTCCTGCATTAAAAAACAAAACAACTTTGTTACCACAACCATCAAAATTATGCGGCTTTAGAAGGTCTTTAGACAGTCTTGTTCTTTGAAAATCTTAAGTTTTGACAAGTCCTCTGGCCATAAGACTGACTTAAAATCATGCCATATCATCAAGAGCGTATTTAGTGTTGGGGCCGAGGGGCCGCGGCCAATTTATAGCTGCAAACTTCGCTCAACAGATCAGCACGTTTTCCGTCCCACCCTCTTCCTCTGGGTCCGGCCCCCTTTCTCCGATTCCTGGATCCGCCCTGATGTATAAGTACCGCGTGAGGCTCGAAAGGCATTTTTGAGTTGCTTCGAATACACAACACTATGAGCCAAAAGATCGTTGCAGGGCGTCAATCGGCCTTGCTCGAGAAATTAAAGCGTTGCAAGATGCAATAAAAATTCTCTCGTTTTTGCATTAAAAAGTTTTGCCCTAGAAACTGTCCTGTGGTGGAAGTATTGAACAAGGTAGGAATTTGCTAAAAAATATTATCGCTTCAAAAGGATTAAACCTACTTGAAAGCATTATAATTTCATAAATGAACGAACAGCCATTCGCGACGATTGCAACATCTGGAACGGTAAAAAGAAAGGAAAAAAAAGCATATGATGAAATCGACTTCCGAACTATGCTCAAAGTAACGCTGCTTCTATCACGTACCCATAATAACAGGAAAGCTAGAAGACGTGGAAAACATATCTACCGCAACAAATAATTTGCTGCAGTTTGTATTTAAACGGGTTCATGATAACATTGCACATTTAATCATTGAGCTGATGGACTACCTAGTTGATGTACTTACAACACGTTATACTTACATATAAATACTTCAAAAGCTTTTCTGGTGACGAGCCAGTAGATGCCTAGTATTTAACCATAATGTTGATTAGCTGGCTGGCTAAAACCATATGAGTGAGTACCTGAATATTATAATAGGTCCTTTACAGCAAACACTCACGTGATGATATATCAGTTGGGGAAGGCTCCACTGGACGGCAAACAAACTTTATAATGCTTAGTATCTTGAGATCAAAAGCATGTTATAAGGGTACAGCAGCGTTTTGAAAAAAAAAATTACTAAAGGCATTAGAAATCCAATAAATTTTGTTGAATAAATGAAGCGTTCCAGTTACAGTCATGTGATAATTTGTAAAAAGACCTATTACGTTAGCTCACCAGCGTGAGCATCAACTGTCTCTGAGGGAAATGAATAAAGAAATAAAGACAAGAAAAGATGGATGGATCCGGGGAAGAACTGCAAAGGAAATAAAGAAAAGGGAAAAGAAAATTGGAATGCTTTAGTGTGAAACATAGTACAAATATTAAATACCATATCAATTACCTTTTAAAGATAAATATAGACATCGGCATTTCGGCTTATTGGCCATAAAATGAAACCATTCGTCGTCGTGTTCCGATATCTAAAGCAAAACAAAAGCAAAAACAGAACGAGAAAATTTTTAACAACTGTTCGTCAGTATGGGAGAAAAACGAAAAATCACGGCATGATCATGGCACGCACTTAGATATATTCATAGGAATTAACCCATTACAATTAAGGCATGAGGGATAGTCATGGCACCACACAGCCTCATTTCCGTATACCTTTCTCCATTTGAGATCTTTTTTCTCAAAGACTTCATAAAATTCGTCCAAACTGAATGTTAAAGATAAATGAAACAATGCATTAGCAATTTTAAATTTAGATATTTTTCAAAACTTTTTAAAACACTTTTCGCCTTTTTGGGAATAAGATTTATAATAACACTTATTTACTGGGACAGAGGGAAACAGTATGTTTTGTGGTCCCAAGACCGCTGATGTTTCCCGAAGCGGAGCTGAGGGAAACATCAGCGGTCG
>JAAAQI020038565.1:1698-18557 GCA_011800005.2 Stichodactyla mertensii | reverse complement strand
TATGAGATATACAAGCTCCTCCACGCTTATGATTTTCTATTGTTTTGGTCTCATTAATTATTCATGAGTATTATAAATGTATGTATAATTGTATTTAAGATTTGCCCGTAGACTGCTGCTGTACAATAGTACTCCAATTCCCCTTCGCTGTGCATTGTACCAAATCCTAATCCCTTCAAACACTTGAACCCATCTCATAATTGACACATTAAGAAATCATTAGTTGACATTGAGGATGGTCGAGACATTTGGAAATCCTTAAAGATCTTTTCAAAACTGACCATTATACAGGAAAAGAAGCTAAGTGGAAATCCTGGGGTATAGATGAGGAATATATGTTCTCAACTGGGAGAGCGTGAGGGAAGGGGAGGTTTACAAAAATCAGTTCCACTGGCCTACCTTCCATTACCATTTGATTAACAGGGTTCTACGTAGTGTTGGTCAAATCGGCCAGGCTTTTTTTTCCTGGAAAATAGCACTAACATCTTCGACTGGCTCTTCGCCTGCCGATACATTTAACGTATCATCAGAAAACAATGTGAGATTTGCTAGTGGAGTCAAGAGCATCCCAATTGTAATACAGGTATGACGTGAATAGAGCGTATTTCGTATAAAGTGGGAAACAATACGGCAAATTCTTAGCCCTGCCGTAGCAATACCCTGCTTTAACGTTACCGTACTACGCGCTGTGATTGGATGATTAGCACAAATACAACGTGAAGCCATTTCAGTGCTCCGGCATACTCATCATCATCATCATCGACACTAGAGAAAAACGTCTGCGCATGCTCTAATCTGTACGCAATTTAGCTAAAAACATCTTCGTACTATTGTACAAATATGCAAATTTTACTTTCACACTTACTTTACAACTGGACTTCACAAAATGCCAAAACTTAAGGTCAGTTCTTAAAACGTAAGGCTAATTCTTACATATGTTCTTTATTTATATGATATCTTGGTCCAACAAAAGTATACCAACGAAATTTTTTGTATACTAGGAGAAAACGAACATTTCTTTTCACACAGAAACTCTCTTGAATTCTTGGAAACGTGCTAAAATGTACGCATGCGCAGACGTTTTTCTCTAGTGTCATCATCATCATCATCATCGTTTCCCGCTAGGCGCGTTTCCGGCCTTTGAGCGCTTCTGTCTGGATAGGGCGAGGAATCTCATAGTTCGATAAGTCCGATATCTTCACCATTATTCTTCTAGCCTATTGGGACCCAGCAGGGATTCTATCTTAGTCCGTATTGTCCGAGATGTTCTTCTATCAAAAAGAATCTGCTTCTGAAGTGGACTATTTTCCATTCTGCAGATATGCGCAACGTACTTAAGTCAGTACCGTACGTTTCCCACTTATACGAATGACCATAAAACAATGGTTTCAAGTCGCGGTTGCAGTAGATGTATGCTTTCACTGCATTTTGTCTAACCTATGCAAGCGAACTCAGGAAAGATCTATCATGGAACCCGCGAAGTTCAATTCCAATAAGTCTAATTCCGCATTAATGCTAACTTTGTCTAACAGGTTAAACAAGATTCAAATGCTGAAGAATTTGCATCATATTTGTTTCAAATCATGGCAATTAGTGGAGCTGATTCTGCTGGCCAAGAGTCCTTGAGATCAATCATCAACGTCGCAGCAAGTGACGATCCATATGGAGTGTTTTTATTCAGTCCTCCGTTCACACGTAACGTCTCTGAGCACGACCACTTTGTTAACCTCACAGTAAGACGACACGGAGGAGACATCGGACATGTTGTCGCCAACGTCACGGTGACGTCACCAACCGCTATTGCTGGGAGAGATTATGAAGTCTCGAGTTATTGTATGTATAGATCATGAAATATATACACCTGTTTCAAAAAAGGTTGTCGGTCGGCGATCTGAAATCTGGAATCTGAGCCAGATAATTCTCAAGCGTAGGTCATCGCTCAAAGGTGGTGTCGTATTTAGCTATTCACTATAAAACTTCATTTAAGAAAAAAAACTTCGTTTAAGAATAAATTCACAGTTCGTGCGCTCGATTTCTCTCAGTCTCAGATTTCAGATTTCAGATCACCGACCGACAACCTTTTTTGAAATAGGTGTATACCTCTCTATTAACAGAGCGCGAGGGCCGTACCGTAGGATACGCATTGAGTGTTTTTCCACTTCCCCATAGCCCAAGCGCGTGGCGCGCGCGGGCCATTACTTACGTACGGACCGAGCAAGCGAGGTTAATAAGATATATGTCAAGGTGAACACAAAAATAAAGTTGGTGGTCCGTACACTAAGTTGTGGACCACAAATTGGCCAATGAGGGCGCGTGAGAACACCATAATAAAGAATATTTATGTGTTGAACTGCGGAAAGATGAAAGAGTTGAATGCATGATCTTCGCACTGGAACCACCTTAAAATTTAATTTCTGACATTAGTTATAGTCTGTTGGCTCATTGCCAATATATTTGAAGTATAGGTCAAAAGTGAATGTATGACTACAACCCCCACAATGCAAAGTACGTGTTCACATCGGTAACGCTATTAGGGGAATGGTATGTCTTTTTTGGCGTGACCCTTGTGATTTCTTGTTTCAGCCATCGATTTTGCTGACACGGTAGACAATAAACAAATCTTCATTAGGATTAAAAATGACAGCACCCCCGAGCTAGCAGAGACCCTGTTGGTACGACTTGAACAAGTGACCCTTCTACCAACTCGCCCAATGAATTATAGCATCGTGGGGGGTCTCAGACCGGACCAACCGCCTAGGATTGGTACCAACAAGACAGTGGAAATTACGATCAGAAAGAACGATGATGCTAACGGAATCATACAGTTTATGGACTCAACTAAAGATGTTCGAGAAAGAGACTATCAAGTTGTCATAGGATTAAAACGAGCTGGTGTGTATTGAAATGTATTTTTATAAACCAGCTATAAATGTCATTTACGAGATAGTACAAACTACAGGAAACATTTTGGGACCTTGATATTAATTTTCTATCCTCGTCATAGGTTTCTATTCGTCTTTTTTCTTATCTTTTTTCCCCTCATTTTCTCTTTTGTTGTGCTTATATTCTTTCCTTTTCTCCTCTCTTCTTTCATCTTATCTCTTCTATGCTATGCTTTGTTTTTGCCTTCTTTAATCTTCTTTTCTTCTATTTCTCAAAGCCTTCCTTTGTTTCGTTTAACAAATAATCTCTGATGTTCTTAATCGTCCTAGGTGGTACTCTCGGAAAAGTCGTAGTCCACTTCATCGTTCGTAACGGTTCGGCCACTTTCGGCGAAGATTACAACCTATCAAGTGGCTCGGTTGAGTTTGAAGAAAACCAGTCGACAGCCAACATGACCATTCCGATCATCGATGACTCTAAACCTGAACATAAGGAAACGTTCTCAGTTGAACTCGATTCAGTGACAGGTGGAGCAGAGCTGGGATCACGACGCTTAATCAACGTTAACATACTTACCAGCGATAATCCGTATGGTCTTGTGGGCTTTATAAATGCCACTGATCTTCAGCTACCAAACCCTAATTCCTCACGAACTCTAACGTTTGGCGTGTTAAGATCCGATGGTACACAGGGAACTATATCGGTAGGTCACAGCTTGGATTGATAGTGGAAAACGCACGTTAGGGTAACAGTGCAACGTAATAGTAACAGTGCAGCGTCTTCCATTTTTTGGGAAAGTTCTGGAGACGCGAAAGACAATTACAATTATAGAAGCCTAGTTTTATGGACGTAGGAAAGGCGGATCTAGAAACAATCCAAAAATATACCAGATGAGTGAAAATTAATTGCGCAAAGCATGTCGGTCAAAACCTCCGGCCCTCTCGTTTTCTACCGGAAAAAACTTTAATCCAATATATTTCGTGATTTAGGACGTCCAAAATTATTAAACAGAGTGAAATTTTATCTGTGAATTACCTAAAAACCACTCGCGAAACGATTTTGAAAATAAAAAGTGCTCGAACCGAACATAGGGTCGGCCAGTGATTAGTTAGAAAATTCATTTTCGCTCAGTTGGTAGAATGCGAACCATTGATCTCATGATGCGATTACCCCAAGGTTTGCTTCTAAAAGTACTTTCACTCGTTTTCAGCTAGTAGCATGTACGTTATACCCCAGCGCTGAGGATGTTGGTGGACGACAGTCCAAGCGATTGTCCTTCAGTTGGGGAATACGACTTTTTCAAAGGCACGGTTTGATTGACGACCGTATGATTCCACGGGCGAATCTAGGGGGTTCATCCCAACCCGCTAAACCGCAATTGAACCCCCCCTTAATGAGAACTACGAAACCCCTAATTAGAAAATATTCAGTACGAAATAATTTTCTTGAAGTTTTGTTTTTACTAAAATATCGGCGGTTCTGGATCCTGGATCCGCCTCTGTCATTCCGGGCTTCCCGCCTCACTCATCATATTTTGCGCATAAAAGCTCAGCCGACATGCTCTGTTTGTCAAGCCTGGACTCGGTTTTATTCAAAACGTTCTCATTTTCTATTTAAACAGGTGAAATGGCGAGTAATAAAAATTCAGCCGTTAGACGGCAAATTGTCTGATGACTTTATAGGGGCTTCTAATGGTAGTCTGGACTTTGCTGATGGTGAAGGATCAACGAAGGTCTTACGCCTGAGACTAAATGCTTACATAGGTATGAATATCAAGAAATTATAACTCAGTGCGTGTACGCAGAAGGTTGAGGGAAGTGCAAGAGTGGACTAACAAGGCGAAGCAATCTACAATATACCCGCCAACCGGTTGGCTCAGTTAGTTGGTTGAGTATCGCACTGTCTTGCGGGAGGTCATGGGTTCAAGCCCAGGCTGGGTCGTCACTCAGGGTCTTAAAATAACTCGAGAAGGTGCTGCCTTTTGTAACAGCATCTACGAATGGCTAGACCTTCACGTGGCTCGGATGATCACGTCAATGGTAGTCAGGCCCGTCCCTTTCAACTTAAAAGACGTTAAAGAGAGCCAGAGAGTTCGTCATTGTTTAATTGTCACGTGCTATCCTCCATAATTAAGGTTAATTGATTGGTTTTATTTATAGCTCAAAGAGAAAGACTTTGTTGGTAGTGGGGAAAAAATGTTCTTTGATTTCAACAAATTTTCAAATGTAGCATTCGCGCTTTTTGACCACGTCAGCCACTGATCAGACCTTTTTAGCTATGACGTAAGAATAGAATTCTTTGTTTGCGGTACACCATATCTTCTCAGACATTACATTAAACAAAGAAATAGTACTGAAGAAACGACACATGATTGAAAGGGAAAAACACTACGTCCAAGCTGAAAAGGTCTGCTAGTCAGTCGAGGCTTCTCGATACGAATTAAGGAATGTTTTTTCATTTCACAAATGTTGTACAACTGTAATAGGAATATTACTTGACTTTCTGTGCACTTTTCTTCAGATTAAGATTATAAACACAGCTTTACTGGCTTAATACGACATTATAAAACCAGCTGCAATACCATCAAGTTTTCTATGGACTGTTCGCTGAAAATCTGAAAGTTTTGATCCAGGGATATCTTGTAGAGAAACTTTGACTTCACTGTCCAACATAACCGCGGTCTTTCAATTTACTTGACATGAAGCCATGACCCTTAGACCTCGTTTTCATGTTTATTTCGTAAAGGTCTATTGAATCGGATCACGATGTTTTCACGAACATATATCGATTAATGATACAATTTATCTCAATAGAACCCGAGCCACAGGAGATCTTTGTTCTTCAGTTGAGCGAAATAACGGGCGGAGCGATTCTGGATGAGATGCGAACCAACATCACCATCACAGTCCTCAAACATGGCTTCCCTAATGGGATATTTGCATTCCAAGATACATCAGTGAGGATAGTTACCGAGCCTGACAATAGTCGCAGCCTATCACTGACAGTACAAAGAACTGTAGGTTTTCAAGGGAAAGTTAAGGTATGTATATGGTATTCGCAACACTCCTAATGAGATGCATGGGTTAAATTAAGCACTATACACACTATATAATTGAACACGGGGTGCATTGGCACGTGTATTACTTAACACACTGGTAATAAATGCTGAATGCGAAGGGCACCCCTGCCTTTTTTCTCAGTTTTTCCCTTGCGAAGAGAGGAGAATAGGAACAGCCAACTCACCCCACCACCCCTTGGATTTGCGTGGGTCGTAGTCTCCTCCCCTAAGACAAGCCATACCAGCTTAGCTTAGGCCGGTAGGGTCATTATTTTGTCCCGCACCTAAATTCAACTGGGCATGAATGATAAACAATGGCAAAATATCAGAAATAACTGAGCGATAAATATCAGAAGGCGGTTCAAGCAAAATCATAAATACATAGAACAAAAAAAATTAAAATTAGCAAAAGGAAAGGGAAAAAAACATAAAACGAAAGGAAAGGTAAATCAGAGACAAATTATTTCTCTTCCGCAACCAAAAAATTTGCTAAAATTATTGTTTATTAATAAATTGTATAACTTTAACTCTATGTAAAATCTAAAATGAAGAAAAAATAGATTCTCCCTTACATTAATGCTTCGTAATATAATCTAAAAAGCTTCTTCAATATACGATAAAACTCTAATGCCTTATCACGTGATAGCTCTGTGTCCCGCCAGTTTTGGCACCAAAAATGAAAGGAAGGGAAAACACGTGACATGATTTTAAAAATCTAAAGAAAACTGGAAAATTAACTAGTGATAAAGTTAACTTTTATTATATGTATTTCAATCTAATGTAACACAGGATAGTTCTGGACAAGACTCTTACTTCGTTAATAAACAGAGTAAAGTTAGTAAACTCTTAGCTTTCTTTATGCATGGGCTCCTTATTATTATATTCACCTTTAACCTTAAAAGAAAACATTATACCAAAAGCATAATGACATGTTTATATCGTGATATCTCCTGTTTCGTAAGACGGCACTGGTCCAGTGCACTGGGGCCAAGCTGAGCATGTGAGCACCAAGCACTACTTAAACTGATGCACAAGATATATCGCACTCTTTCTGCTTTGCACACCAACAGTCAGAGAACCCAATATATGTATCCCCTTCATTCATACCCATTTAACCATTCATTTCATTTCATTCATTCTATTATAAAGCCATTAATCGTTTAACCTTTACCCATCCATTTATTCCCCCTTTATTTATTTTCATTCCCTTAGAAGTGGAGATTCTTCGTTTGAGTTTCATCCATATAATTTCTTAAGAATTACTGAGAAACAAAAAACAACTCCCAATGGAATGACACGTGATCTGAATTGGGATTACGCCTTAAATGACTTTGTCTAATCGTGATTGTTGCCCAGGTATATTGGCAAGCAGTTGGTGCAAATCCCGCTGATCTAGAAACGACATCCGGTGAACTAACCTTCGACCCCGGGGACAAATTGCATCCTGTTGTCATCGTCATAAAGGGTGATGACGTACCAGAACTGAACGAGACATTCGTGGTCATGCTGTACAGAGTTGATGGCGGAGGGGACCTGGACAATAGCAAACAAAATATCACTGTTACAATAAGGTCAGTGTCAAAAGTGTTCCCTTTCGACCTTTCTTTGTATAACACTAATAAGGGGGTACTGCCTAAGTTCTTTGAGGGGGACTTTATTATTCGGTCGTTACGTTTGAGCTAAGTCACGTGGTAGTTCTAAAATATCACCTAACCACCTGACTTTGTAAAGCCACTGTCCATACAAAACACACATCAATAGTTTCACGGCACTGCTCTGGACGTTTGACCAAGGGATAGAAAAGTTTATCTTGTCAATCGCTTGTTTCCTTAAATATCCAAGTTCACGTACATGAAGCTAAATTCGAAATCAGATATAGATTCTTTACGAGTATATAGCATTCTTTGGTTTTCCTTTTTCATCCCTTCTGCATGCGCCTAGAGAAGAAAGACGTGGAACTCTTGATGCAGCTATGCGAACCTTTTGCATCACTTGCTTAGGATCGCAATAGACTTTAAAACTCAATTTTTTAACTTCAAGGGCGAACGATGACCCCCATGGAGTATTCAAGCTCAAATCGGACGGCATGAATATGGTTGTATCGTCATCATGGAGACGCTTAAACTTTACAGTGCAGCGTGACCGTGGTACTTTTGGTGATGTGACCGTTGATTATCGTGTCACGTCTTCTTCTTGGTATCCTGGCAACCTTGAGCGTTCGGTCACGGTTCCCGATGGTAACAAAGAGGTGGGAAAATGTGTTTGACATTCTCTTAGTAAATGATAAAATACTTCGACGTGAGGTTTTTTATTGTCCATAGGGTACAGTTTTCTTCGTGTATACAGATAAAAAGAAAAGCCAACAGTTCGTCGATATCCAAAACTGAGAAAATGATGAGTGATAAAATAATCGATTTATTTTAAGTTAAAATATTTCTAAACCACCGTTATTGAAACTTTTGGAAATCTTTTTCCCGAAATTTTTCGATATTTCCAAGATTTTGGTTATTTCTGTTATTCCCCAAGTAGTTTCCTTAGCTCTCATTGGTTACGAATCACTTAGCCCCATTAATATGAGCGCTGGGTCTATTTTAATTATGCGTTCTTTTTAGGTTAACGAACTCGTGACTTTGTCACAATCAGCGTTTCTAGCAGTCGGTTCAACCTTCCAGATAACACTAACTAGAGTACGATATACCAGCAGTGGAGGTAAGACTACACTTAACCTACTACCTGTACACTCCCCTTTTGTCTTCCCTTCGGTGTAGAATCAATCTAGCAGCCTGATGATACGATAGGGAGATTTTTGTGATATTTTGAGAGATGTAATTTGTTTCCGAGGTCCAAAGGAAAACTGGAAAGGAAACCATGCCTTAAAGGATTGTGGGGCTGACTTTCGGGACACTTTCCCCAAGATTATTCCCACAATTCTACACAGTACGAGATCCTTTCCACTTTTCCTCTGAAATCCTATAAGGTGTATTCGTCTCAACCAACACAGCATGACGGGCATCAGTACCACTGAGGACGTAAATTAAGAAACTCTGGCAGTGACCATCCTCAATGCCTTCACCTCATTACTAACCATCTCTCATGATTTTAAATTGCATATAAATCATAAATCATAGCCATATCAGAGTACGTAGTCCCAACTGGTACCTTTGCTTAATATCTGACAGCTGACTTGTTAATATTCTACAGGTCCTGCTTTACCGTCAAGTCCCAAACTGTCATCCACAAACCTCCAGGGAACAATTCACGTGCCAGAGACTGCAGCTAATGGGTTGTTCACTTTCGCACGCAGTTCGACAAGGCTTACCGCAGCAGCTGGTATAGTATGCCCTCTAGACTTACAGTCTCCTCACTAGATATCCTTGAACCCTTGAGCCCGAAATGCCCGCAACTTAGCCTTTCACTTCGCTGAAACCTTTCGAACGGATCGGAACTTTGCTATTATCATTTCAACATGTATTCAAAGTAAAAGTGTTAATAAATGAAAATTACAATTATTAACAATGTTGGGAGTAAATATCCCTAGACCTTCCGCCCCGTAAATAACTTATTTTGAACCTTAGAAAACTCCACTAGCTTTATAGAGACCAGTCTCCGAACAACCTCTGCCAAGACACCTAGTCCTTGATAATCTCCATACCCCGCCTATTTGTAATGACGAATATTTGGGGAGGAAAAGCATTAAAATTGATTCAAATCGGCTTGGTCTGTCTGTCACAGATAACGAAATTTCGTCCATCATGGTTGTACGCCAGGGTCTTTATGGAATGGTGTCTGTCACGTGGTCTATGGATCACCCACCTGACTCAAATCCTGCTGGGTATACCGCTGGTCAGATTGAACCACGTACTGGTACCTTGAATTTCACTCCTTACACGAAAAATATTACATTCTCGGTTAAGGTAATTAACGTCCGTTATTTTCGTTGGCCAATCATTCTAATAGTCACGTGCAACTACTACGATTAAAAATTTACTTTTTTTGCGTCTTTTCCGATCCCGAAATTTCTGTAAATCTTCTTTTGAATGAAAGATCTTTGCAAAAAAAAATTTCTGCAAAAATAAAAAGCGATGATTCTGCGAAGGAGAATAAACATGTGCAAAAGAGCGAGGACAAGAAGTAAAGTCTAAGAATGGAATGCTTTGAAGTAAAGCATTGTTGAAGGAAACTTTTCGTTAATTCCAAGTTCGGTGTATTTTTTGTATGTTCACCAGGCCATACCAGAAAGCCCACCTACGAAAAGACTAGTTTATGCCATCCATCTGCAATCGGCTACATCATCTGTGCCAGGTGGTGCCAATATCACCACAGGACCCAATCGCACTGCGATTATTGAGTACAGCGGTGTAGTAGAATTTGCACCTGATTCTCGGTCTATAGTTGTCACTGAGGGAAAACAAGTAAGTACAATGGTCGGGACTTCATATTAGTACCTAGCGATAAAACATAAGGTTTAGTATTCTCATGTAGGCCTGGTTTCACCCACCCCACCCCCAAGACTAAACATAGATGGTAGACGGTTGTAGTGCTCTGCAGTGCAAGAAAATGGACCCATCATTCAGACTATTTCAAAAACTCGTTTATAATGTATCTAGAGAGAAAAGGCGGACCATCCAGGCAGAGCTAAGGGACTTTTTCGAGTAATTTTCCCGACATTTTGGATAGATTTCTATTTAAAATATCAAGCTCAGACTTTTCTTGTCCCATTATAGAATTTGACCCCCTGCTCCACATTCCATCGCTAGACCCTACCTAAAATTCGCACCGTGCTCTCTTTTGTGATAAAAGAACTCTAAGCCTAACTAGCTGGTGTTTATTGATAGAACTTTTTAAAATAAAGACAAGATCTTCAAAGAAATATATATTGGTCAGCTCTGACTTGAAAGATTGCTTATTCATTCCTCTTTATTTCTTTCTTTTTTTCCCGTTTCTTGACAACAGGTGACTTGTAAGCTTGTTCGTTTGTTCAGCATCCTTGGTGACATCGCAGTACATTACACATCACAGGGTGTTACTGGCATTGTTCAAATGGCTCATGGAGAATACATCAAAGAGTTTACTGTAACATCACGTGACAATGACATTCCTGAACAAGACTATAACTACTTTATCAACATCACGCAAGTCACAGGAAGTAAGACGGGATTTTTGGTGTAGTTTTCTAAAAGTTTAGCACTGTTGTAGAAACTTTTCATACTGCAAAGCAGTGAAAACCTGTTTAGCGCAATTATATCACTTTCCTTGCACAGAAAATAGGAATCAAACTCCTACACTCTTCGACGGGAACATTATAGTTGCAAAAGGAATGAATCTCATAGCTTTGAACCTTTTGGAACGATGATATATCTGGGAAGGGTGTTCGAAGGATTTAAAATGGCAAGGCTAACTTTCCAGCCTTTGGCAATGTGCTCAATGTTCTACTTATTTTGAAGGGTTTGACATGTCACGACTGTTCTCTGTTCTCCTTTTCTACTTGCTTCACCCTAACTGGAAACCCAGTCACTGCCGCCAGAGATTGCTAGCTATATTGAATCACTGTCGAACTTATGCTGTCCTTTTTTGTTTGTTCACTAGGCAATTCACCTCGCCTCGGCGCCAACACCGCTGCCCTTGTCAACGTCAAAGACAACGATGATGCAAACGGAATACTAAGTTTCAAAACTACTTCAGTTAGTGTGTCAGAAAATACCACACGCACCGTTCAGTTGACAATTCAGCGCACAGGAGGTACTCTCGGAGCCGTGTCGGTGACTGTTCGTACTGTCGGTGGTGGAGAACCTTGGGACAAACTCGCAGGTCCTAAAGAATTGGTGGATGAATTAAGAAAAAGACCTCAAGAAGCTAATGCGACTGTTGGGAATGACTATAACATACTAGAGAAGACGATCAGATTTGAGGTACTATAGATGTCTTGCTATATCCCTAGGATGATATTTCCAAAATAATAAGTTAACAAAAGACAATGGCCATCATGTTGGATGATATAAAAAACTGGGAAACCAAGACTAATGGACTACTCTCAAAACTAACTTGAATGCGAGGTCAACATGAAAAACAAAAGAAATTACACTTTTGTACTCAGTGGAATGTGACGTCTTTCTTTTGTTTTTCCATCTTAGCCTCGCACTCAAGTTAATTTTGAGAGTGGTCCATTTATTTGTTAAAGATCCATCATGGCGATTATGACGTTACATCGAAAAAAAACTACAATGAATGGTTCTTGTCTATAAGTTAACGACATGCAATATTAGGGATGATCCAACGAGCTATTGTCGTTAAACTATCTGCTTAATCCTTTTTGAATTCTTGATTTTCATTCGTTCCTGTGAGAATAGCATCACAAAGACGTCTCTAACACTAGAATTACGAACATGTCAAATATTATGCCATGTTGAATGTTTCTAAATTTCATGCTAATGTGGATACTTAGAGAATTAAATTAAAACAAGAATGATATATATTCCCTACGTCACATCACCATCATCCAATTTGTTTCATATAGAGACTTTGGGAACTGATAAGCGAATAGGACAGAGTGTTTATTTGATCGTGTTTATTTTTCTACAGAATGCGTTTCCTTTCCCAGCCGGTGGACAAAGTAAATCCATTGACTTGACAATCCTTGAGGATGCATCAGCTGAACCGGATGAGAAGGTGTATTTATACCTTACCAATGTTAATGGCGGAGCAAGGCTGGCTACGGTTAGTGATAACCTACAGGTAAGTGTGTTCTAAACAAATGCCAGTATAACTCTCATATACTGATCCTTCCACCCCACATCCATTTCATCCTATTCGTTCTTTCCTCCGCCCGCCCGCCCGTCCGCCCGTCCGTCCGTCCGTTCGTTCGTTCGTTGTAGTTAATCATCCGCCCATGTTTTCTTTACCTATTTATCCCGTTGTTTACCACCGCAACTCATTCCATTCCATTCCATTCCACTTCTTTTCCTTCTCAATTCAGTTATTAGATTATTATTTTTCATTTGCTGTCACTTTTTGCCACACTAGTCCTGGGCAGTAGTGACCATCGAAGGTAACGATCTCATGAATGGCGAGATTGGTTTTATCTCAGGATCTCAGTCAGCTACCATTGATGAAGATGGCTCTGCTTCAGGTATTAAGACATTATTATCACTTAGAGACTTAAATATAGCACTACATTTTAATGCGAGTGAGAGTTGAAGTGTTACGCTGAAAATCCTCCAATTCTTGAACGTGACCATTGCGTTGAAGCTGTTTTTGTTGTTGTTGTTTGTTTGTTTGTTTTTTGTTCTAGTTGTAGTAGTAGTAGTTATCGTTGTTGTTTTTGATGTTTTTTTGTTTTTGTTTTTGTTTTTGTTTATGATATGGTAATGGTGTCTATTGTTGTTGCTCCTACTGGTTGTAGTTATTGCTGCTGATATTGTTGTTTTCATGTCTTCGTTGTTGGTAGAGATGGCATTGAGTAAGATTTACCATTTTTTTCGCAGCCACTCTGAAATTGGAGAGAAGGGGAGCCAAATTTGGACGAGTCACGGTAAATTGAAGATTTTCCTAATGACTGATTGATATATCGACGGTTTTATTAGCATGCACCTTTCCGTAGTTTCCCACAATTCTTTAGGATTTGCGCGCGCAAGCGAGGTCAAAGTAAAAAACATTGAAAACTGATCGTAGTTTTGAGGAATTTCATTTACTGCGTCTAAACAAGAACAGGAAAAGCTCTGTTATTTAGATATCCCATTTGGTAAACCCATTTACATCCTTCTTTCGTATTTTAATCCACATCTGATAAAACGCTGTTTGTTTTCTGTTCAATTTCCGAAGTCTCCTTCATATATTTTGTCCCTAACCAGACCCTGACCTCGCTTGCACGCGCTAAGTCAAGGAGAATTATGGGTATCTCCGGGAAGGTGCATTAAAGTCTTCCCCTAATCATAAACAATTCACAGCTGAGTCTACCTATATTTGTGTAAATCTCCTATTCTGTGCTTTAGTTCGTTAATCGACATGATACTTTGTATTTCAAATATCTAATGTCTGATTTTTTTCACTCGTTTGGATAACATTGATATCTGCCTGCTGACCGTACTACTCTGCTTTATCCTTCCACTTCTCTTTCTTCAGGACACACATTGCTTTCAGTGTGGTATTGTTCAGGTAGTATTTTCTTTCTTTCTTTCTTTTTTTCCTGCTTCCTTTCTTTTCCCTTCTTATTTCTTTTTCCTTCCATTATTTTTCTTGTTTGCTTTCTTTATTTATGTATTCTATCTCTCCTTTCTTGTTCTATTTTCTTTTTTTATTCTGCCTTTCTTAATCTTTGTTTAAAAAGGTTTCTTCAATCTTTTTAGACAACTCCAACACTGTCTACGAACTACATATTATCTAACAGTATATTCTAAATACTTTTTATGCTTGAGCATCAAAACTTGCAAGCTTTTTCCTACTCTGAAAACCACCATGCCTCTGCCTCTCAATCTTTCGACTTGCTTTCTAGTTTGTTTGTTTGCTTGTTTGTTTGTTGGTTTTTTTTTTAATTCTTTTTTCAGTGAATAGAACATTATTGAACACTTGCTCATTCCTTCATTACCTTTTCATAAAGAATCAAATGCGTCCGCCAGAACGTGTGGACTCAGTGAATTACTCTCTTACCTTCTTCGCTTTTTTTGTGTGTGTGTGGGGGGGTTGTAGGCTCTTACACGCAAACAAATAACGAGCCATTTCGTGGAGTTTTGTAGTTTTTCTACACCATGAAATCCGTTGTTTTAATGATGTCTGTTGTTTCTGTATATGTTTGTGTTCATCCTTAGGTCGTGTGGCGTGTCCGTGAACCAGAGAAGCGTCCTCAGGTGGAAGAATACCAGGGCACAGTGACCTTTGACCCTGATGTCATAGAAAGAGACTTGGTGATTAGGATACGAAAGGATAATGTAAGTGAAGCTCACAGAACTTTGTCATTTCAATCACCCACTCTATCACCCATCCACCCACCTATGCACTCATTCATTCGTCCGTCCGTCCGTCCGTTCGTTCGTTGGTTGGTTGTACTGTACTGTACTGTACTGTTAATTCCATCTTACTTAAGATGTTTGGCTAAACAGCAATTGTACTGGAAGAGAATTAAGACCTGTATAATGTGTTTGTGATAATTTAGATCAGATATCAAGGGTTGAAATATATTCTACAAAGCATTGGTAATGCATAATGTCTATGTTTGAAATGTTGACAGATACCAGAGTTCAAAGACACCTTCCACGTTGATCTGGTCGAACTCCAAAACTCTGTACAAGCCAGGATAATACCATCCGCAAGCTCAGCAGTTATAACTGTTCTAGACAGTGACTACCCGTATGGTATGGTCGGTTTTGCTCCTCAAGACCTGTAAGTTTCTTCTCAAAAATGGACCGCATGAGCTTAGTGACTGGTCATAAAGTAAAGGGGGATGGGTAAAAAGTATAAAATGAAATTTATTGGTAGTTATTTCAAGTGGAACACAGTGTTGATTTAACATGGCGCACCCCTCAAACACTAGCTCAAAAATTGATAAACACCTTGGCTTGTTCTCATTTTCTCTTGACCCACCCTTATTATATTTACAAGATGAATAATTGAGACCCACCCACCCAACTTTATGACCAGTCTCTTAAGGTGGTTGTGTTCAAGCTCGAGTGCATTTGATCTAGTAGTTAAACCTTTTTTATCGACTTACTAAACCAGGTATAAGCCAGTTAACCTGAAGACAACAGAAGTTACCTTGACGATTGTTCGTAACTATGGCAACACTACTGACATCACTCTGACATATGATACTGAGATGCTTCCAGAGAAATCCACCGAAGCTGGTATCCTTACTTTAAAAGCAGTCGTTAAAAAGGATTATCAAAGACCAAGAACAAGGACGTTAAGATTCAAACCAGGAGTGGTAAGTACTACGAAAACCGTGAGAGACTGAGGCTCACTTCGACCCACAGTGCCTTGCGCATGAATAATCAGAAGAGATAGTTGTTAATCCAGCAAGCCAAGAAGAAAATGTTTGAATTTTTGACGGGTTTATAGTAAATTCTCAAGAAAATCTATACGATATCTGTAACCGTCCGTACGGAAGCTCAAGTGGTCTGTGCCGCTGATGCACCGAATGGGCATAGGTTCAAATCCCTAGACCTACCATCACATTTGAGTTGTTTGTTGGTTCTCTCCCGTGCTTCGAAGGGTTTTCCTGATCTCCGGTTTTCCTCCAGCAAAAGTCAACTTTTACGGTAAATTTATCTTCGTTATAGCGTCAAACGCTTTAGTTATGGACCCGTAACTTAGCAGCTAGTCACTTTCAGCGTAATCGACGTAAAACACATTCGATTTTTGTTCGTACCGTGAGCCCTGTAATTTTTATGCAGTCACTGACAAATCTTTATGTTGTGTATCACTCGTGATTACTTCACCAGACTGAAATGACGATCAGTATCACCTTGACACCGGAGACTCCGTCAGACCATTCCTATCCAAAAGCATTTAGAATCAAGATCCTCAACGTCACCAGCAACGCTGTGTAAGTACTGAAGGAATCATTACCTTGCGACCTTTTACGTTTAGAGCGGTTTTTGTATGAGTATGAAATGCACGGTACCCACTTACAGCACGTACACGGTACGGTATGCAGTAGCACTGAAATGGCTTCACATTGTGTTCGCCGCTGTTGTTGTTGGTGTTTAGATAGTGGTGGTGATGGTGGGTATGTTGCTGTTGCTGTTGTTGCCTGCTACTATTGCTGTGGTTGTTGTTTGTAGTAGTGATGGTGGGTATGTTGCTGTTGCTGTTGTTGCCTGCTACTATTGCTGTGGTTGTCGTTTGTAGTAGTGATGGTGGGTATGTTGCTGTTGCTGTTGTTGCCTGCTACTATTGCTGTGGTTGTTGTTTGTAGTAGTGATGGTGG
>JAAAQI020038454.1:0-18580 GCA_011800005.2 Stichodactyla mertensii | reverse complement strand
AACATTGAAATGAAGAAATATTTTACCATTCAACTATTGACTTCATGTGGAATCAATACTGAAAGTATTGTCTCAGGAGTTAGGTGCACTTTAAATATCCAGTTCTACCCAATGACAGATCGACTACTGTCTGAAATACAATTGCAAAAGGAAATGCAGGATAAAACATGATTCTTGTTCATGTTGGAAATGATTCTTGGCACCCAGCCCAATGTAACAGTGGATGGGGAACAAATGATGGAATGTAAATGAAATTTTATGGTGTGGAGATTGTTTAGCCCAATATAAAATACTGGCATGCTTGTTGGAAATTTTGGTCCCAGTGAATTCCTTGAGGAATACACCAGTCACGATGTAAAGATTCCAGTAATGTCCTGTGGGGGGATTAGGATCAGTGACTAAAAATGAAGTCACTAGATGAAGTGAAGTCAAAATGAACTAACGGACTTGTCAGAAATGGGCCTGCTGTCAATTGGCTATGCTGTTGTGGTTTCCCTGCCATTCTTGTCATTGTTTGTCATTTTTTTTGTTCTTGTTGTTTGGCTAAGTTAATAAATTAGAAATTAGCAGGGGGATGGGGGGGGGGGGGTAATTTTCAATGAAGTGATGAAAATAAAATGACCCTCCCCAGGTATGGGATTGAAATGTTTTTAAGACCCTCCCCTAGGGCTCACCCTAAAATGTTATGACCCTGCACAAATAATACCTCACAATGTCTTGTTTATGTAGCAGGAACTGTTTTGTATGCCATGATTTTTATACTTGGTTTGTATTCTTGTCATAGATAAAACATCTCTTTATGATCACATTGGCATAATTTTTTTGTAACCCTCCCTGTTTTGCTGTCTATTTTTTTGTGACCCTCCCTTTTGAAGGGCTCAAAAAGCTGTGACCTACCCCTGTTTTCCATCCCCCATTCCCCCTGCTAATTTCTGACAAGTCCCTAAATGAAGTCAAAATAGACACCAAAGATTGCATGAAAGAACATTGGGTCATTTTGGATAGTTATATAAATGGAAACTAGTGAGTAAACTAGTATAGGCTGCATTGGTGTGTAATAAATATAATAACCAATAAAAGGAAATCTGTAACACTGTGAAAAAAAGAGAAATATACTTAACTTTACTGACGTTTCGAGCTTTCTCCCTTCATCAGAGTAAAAGAGTAAAGTAAGGGCAGAAGATGGTATAAATATGAGCGGGAAAGGTAATTAACCAATCAGAAAGTGAGAGGATGTACAGGTTCAAGAAACCTAAGGGTTATAAAGATATTGCAGCTTGTGCAGCCAAATCAAATTAAGGAGTCACTGATCAATCACTATAATTGTATCCTGAAGCTTTTTGTTTTCATCATTTGCATCAAATTTATGGGGTACTTTGCATGAACACAATAGTTTTTCATTTCTCATAGGAGAATTCGATAACTATTGGATTAATCCAAAGTGCCAGTCAAACTCAATAATAAAAACTAGCATTTACTACTCTAGAAACTCAGTCTTAACTTTTAGGGTTGTGGACTTGAAGGCTAAAAAATAACCTTGTGTGTTACATAACAGTTAGTTATATCATTTACATTTCCACATTTTTATCATTTCTATTTTGAAAAAAGGAGGAGAGCAACCTCTATTTTTCAACAGGATTTCTAAAATATTTCTAAAAATCAGCAGATTTCACTTTCCATTTCTTAAATTAATGAGAATAAATAAAAGATAAAATATTTACTTTGGTTGTTAAACTATGAATCAAAAAATGAATTATAATTAGTTTTAATTGAATATATCATAACCTAAAGAATTAAATCTGTTATACAAAATCTCTTCATGATTTGCAGATAATCTGAGAGTTTTAAGCAATAGTTGAAGCCTTATCAAAAAAATAAAATGTGGGAACTTTTTAAAGAAAATGGAGTTCTTCCCCACTCCAGGTTAAAGTTGCAGATGAATGACAACTTAAGTATTTTGTTCATATTTCTGTGTTTTTCCAAACAATCAAAGTTGAGTTGGTTTTGGCTTCTTAATGGGGTACAGTGTCAAGTTTTAGTGTAGTGTAAAACAGGTCATTTAATATATATTTTCAGCTTTATACCAACAACCCTATTTGGCTACCGGGCAACCATCCTTAGTATATATTTAATTCATATCTGTTACTTTATTTCTTGCAAGACATCACTATGAAGTGAAAAATAAAAAAATGGACAACTGAAAACCATTTTTATTGTAAACTTTATTGTGTTAAAGCTTTCTCAAATGCAGTTTTTACAATCTACTTGTAAATATGGATAATTTATTTTTAAAAAATTGAAATTCTACTGTACAAATTCTGTATCTATACAACTACTATGAACAATAAAATAAGAAAAATGCTATTGCTACAATGAGCAAAAATATTCAGTTAATGCCAGATTTTAGCCATGAAGCTGAATACTTTAATATTTATCATTTTTGATTCGTATTTTATATAATATCTGTACATTTTGCATGTCATTTATAACATCGGGATTTAGTAAATCTATGAAACCCTTCTCTGTTATGCCGATTCTTCTAGATGAAACTAGCTAAATTGCTAATAAATATTCTATGTTCTGGCATATTTCAAAGCTATAACGTTTATATACTTATGTATATTCATATATGCAAAAAATAGAAACCTATTGGTCTTTTTCGTATGTCGTAAAATATTCATCTAGTAAAAGGACGGCCAAAACCTTAGACTAGTAATATTGGAGTATAAATAATTCCAGTGCCATTTAAAGACCACTTAGTAGCATTTGCAGAATCAGATAGCACTGAACTATTACCAAAAGACGTCTGATTCTTTTCTGAAGTTTTTAAAAAAATCTGGAAAAAAAGAAAACCCTTTCGAAGCGGTGCGAAAAAGCAAACACTCTAGTAGCTGTTCGGAGAAACCATTAAAGTGCTCGAAGCAGAGAACGTTCTACATGGAGCAAAAAAGCCCAAAAGATACACTTTCAAAGCGTTTAAGCGTTTGGGATTTTGGAAAAGGTCCCTTTTTACGAACCGACAAGGATTTGCATAACTTGGTCCAGTTCATCGAAGTTTTCATTCGCTCTTTCTCGTTTCATACTATCGCCACATCGTGTCGTAAGTGAATTCGAAAGCCCCCAGGCTGCGCAAAGTTCTTCAACCTCTACCGGCATACCGGTAGCATTACAACTATCAAAATCGTACAACGACAAATCTACGTCTCCAAATTCGAGTTCGTCAGTCAACTCGAGGCCCAAGAGCGAGCTACAGCTCACGATTTCGCGTTCCAACTCATTGGTCTTCTCGTTGCTCGCATTGTTGTTTGAGTCAGTGACCGCATCAGGACTCTCGGATGTAAGCCGTTCTCTCGACTTGTGGTCCTTACAATAATCAAGTCCCAGCTCGCGAACTATCTTATCCCCTAACAAGTTCATTTCTTCTTCAAAGTGTATGAGGTCCAACGGCTTGTTTAGCGCTTCATGAGATCTGTTTTGAAGCAGAGAGCCATTGTGAGAGCCGATCATTCGAGCGCCAAGACTGTCGGTCGAGTGACTCGAGCAAGGTGCATCGCACAACAACTGCTTGATATGTTCCTTCTCTTCCTCTATATCCTCTTCAATTAATCTTATTGTGTTTGCTATTAGGACCGTTTTGCTGAGCATAGGCTCGCCATTGCAGTAGTTCTTGCGGAGCTTGCAGATCGAAATATCGAAAACTGTTTGTCGTTGGTAGCAACGAGTCTGCAAGTCTCCGTCTGCATCGCTTAATTTACGTTTTACTCCGTGTCCACGCTCCTCTATCATCCTGAAAATTTGAAAAATCAAAGATTAGTCAAACACAATTGCATTGCCGCTGCACATTTTAGCACTCTCCTTACAAGCATTTGAGCTAAATCCTCTTAAAAAGGTTTTAAAACACAACGCTTCTGTTTAAATTTGTGACACCAAGTTCTCGTACAGTAGTCATTTCTTTGGCTGCTTATGATAAATTTTTTTTAAAAAACAAAAAGACTAAAATATACGCCTTGTACAAAAGAAACAATGAACTGGTATCAGAGTAAAGTTATTTCTTAAAGATCACAGATACAAAAGATAAGTCAGGGAAAGTAGCAGGTACATCATTTTTACTTCGGCCGGAACATCCGTAAACACAATTTTGATAAACTTACCGAGATTTTTTAGCGTAAATATCCCACAGAAGAAGTCAAAGAAAATACTCCAAGAGCTAAAAATCAAAGCATCAACTCCTTAGTCGTCCAGCAAAGTGGTCATCGGTTCGGTTTGAGACAAGAAAACGAAAAAGAACCGAAAACACAAGCTAAGCAAAAGATTTTCCCTTCCTCTCTCGAACATTCACAGCGCAACAATAACCCGCAAAGGCAAATCGATTAGCCGTGACCTGACAAACGCCACTCAATTGACGTCACGCACCATATTAGGAGCTATTATGACAGGTACTTTTCAGAAGACACCACCATATTTGGGCGTGATTGACACTCGATTGGCTTACTTCCGGTCCTTGATCAGTCTAGCGTGACCTAGTTTGTGACAATCTTACCCTTGCAATGGAGGGGTAAGGAGCAAATCGTCGGGGTTTTTTGACGGAAACCGGAAGAGTAGAACGCGGAGGAGTTCATGATCTGGTAAACAACCCAAATGGAAAGTGAAAGTAGTCACGTTCCGATGATCTATTCGATTTTTAAGCCACGCTGCAAAACGTCTCAAGATTTTTTAAGAAAAAGAGTATTATTTGGTTGCTTTTCGAAGCAAAAAGGTAACGTAACAAAAGTTAGTTTATTAAATAAACCCCGGTAAATCAGAAAAGAACTACGATATTGGTCATTCTAGTTTGTTAATAGCCCGATCGATGGCTGGAGCTTTAATGTTTCTTTTCAAACTCCTATTTCTCTTTGTGGTTGTAGCGTTAATCAGTGAATAAGCCTGCATCTTCCCCTGTTTTCACTTCGAGCTTTTGCAGTCATCACGTTGTATCGAGGTTATGACGCGATATTTCGAGTGCTGTAGTCGAAAAACATATTCGTGACGTCACGACCGGTTTTCCAGACTAATCGAATCTTGTAGCATGTAGTTCTCTGCTAATAAGTTGTAGGATAATCAAGGTGAAGGTTCGGTCATAAAACAGCATGAGCGAGGCCAGTGAGATTCGTACACTGAAGTGAGTTTTTTTGGGGTGATGAAATCGAAAATGACATCGGACATTCCTCGGATTGACAGATTACGCATCTCAAAAATGTTCGATAATCTACTACTTTTGCTAAAGTAGTACTTTTTCCCACTTGTATCCATGATTTTTCACATACATTATTTATCTTTCCTAAATACCTCTGTGATTGAGTACATTCGTTTAAATATTTACAGGCATTGCACTTACTAATTGTTAAAATATGCAAAGAGGAAGGGTGAGTCAAGCATTCTGCTATGTTCATTTGTTTGAACAAAACTCTCCTTCCCTACCCATACTGAATGTTAATATAAAGGTCCTCCGCTTCCTGGCTCGTCACGCTAACCCTAATAAGGTGTCACGCTTTAAGTGTCACACATAAACTGGAAAACTTTACTAAAAGGGGACAAGTCATTATATAAAGGGGGCTGTTTGAAAATAGAGGGGAGGGAAATGTTTTCGTGCAGGAAAAAAGAGAGGACAAAAATTTTTGTTCCCACTCGGTTTTATGAATGTTGTGGGTTGGGGGGAGGGGGAGGGCATGGTCAGTATAAATTGTATTTAGTGTTAAGTTGGGGGCAGTAACAGTTGAGCATTACATTTGTCATTTGCACCAAGCCCCCCACACCCCCTGTAAATAATGACTGGTCCCAAAAAGGAAATGCTTGTTGTCAATCAATTATTTTACCCTTGAGTAGCCTGCACTCAGACCTTCAATGTCCTCTATTCTACCCTCTTAGTGAAAATGGGAAGGACGAAACCTCAAGTCACCCTGTGGTGAAACGAAGCAGTGACTTCCGGCGAACGTTCGGACTCGACAACTCATATGACAAAGTAGATCGTACAGCTCGAATCGTTTCTTTTCGTTGCTGCATCTTCAGAGAAACGTTCGTAAAGACTAACATTGTTCAAAAAGAAATGTAAACTGAAAATCGTAAGCTAATTCTGTACGCCCGGTGTACGGCTTCATAATGTCTAGACGAATCCGACTGGGAATCGTCCTTTGCTTAGTTATTCAATCCTTGACAGAGGCTGAATGTACCAAGCCAAAAGAAGGTAAAGATTATATTTTATTTCAGTCATATTTATCAGCTTGGTAAAAGAGCTAGCTCCCGAGTAGAGTAGTTGGATTATATCTTTACATTGTCGAGTCAAAGGGTCATGAAGTGAAATATTTTATGGGCTTTCTGTCTTCGACTTGCAAAACAAAAAAATGTTTAGTGCAGAGCTCCTAAGAAATATTGAGAACAGCCTTTACGAAAAGGCTGTTCTCATTGTTTAAGCCTGAAGCGGTGGTTAGAAATAGCAAACATCACTTAGTTAAATATTTCGTTAATAACATAAGATCATGGTGCAGGGTGAATACACGGCGACCACTCAGTCATCATGTTAAGCTCGTTACATGGTAACAAACGGGGATCTCAACCTCAAAGCAAAAACGAAAAATGTAATCCCACTAAATCGTATTTTATTTATTTTCTGTATTTCGAGACTGAGATAGTAAAAATACTTCCTACATATTAAAGGAAACTAAAGCGCGTCGTAAAAAATGTTCTGCTAATTTTTTACTTGACTTCTGAAGTTTCTCGTGCTAGCCAGTAGACTATCTCGGTACTAAAATACAGAAAATATATAAAATACGGTTTATTTGGATTAAATTTCTCATTTTCACTTTATCTAAAGTGGGCTCCCTGTGGGTAACGCAATATACCGATTGTCATTTAGTCACATGACCACTTGCTTTCGTCACTTTGAAGCCGGAAAAGGCGTTAACTGTGTTATGTGTATCTTGTTAACTGTGCACATTAAAAAATGCAACATCATGCCTCCAAAATATGCTAATAGTATCATTATTTTTAAAAGAAGACTTGAAGTTCAATGAAGTCTATGTATCTCAAACGAACGGTGTGGACAGACCATCTTGTGGCACCGAACTTCAGCCTTGTAAATCTATTTCTGCGGGCGTATGGCGAGCAGACTTCAATGTACATGTCTATATCGATGGTACAGGAACACAGACGAGTCCCTATCCCTGCCAGTCATCGAGTCTGCAGCTTCAAGGAATCTACGTCAATAAAAGTCTTTCACTGATTGGGGTCAAGTCACCTGTCAATGTCAAATGCCGCGATGGCCTGGGTATTAGATTCAACTCCTTTCATCTTAACTCCAGTCAGACTATTATCAAGCTAATGAATATTTTATTTCTTGAAAGTCCCTTACAAGCTCAAGACGTCGATCTTCAAATTGATGGCTGCAACTTCGTTAAGGGGCCGATTGCCATAACTCTTACCCAGTCCACTCGGTCAGTCGTGCTGTCATTCACAAACTCCTCGTGTTTGAACACCACTTCTTGTATAATCGCTGAGTCAAGTAACACACGTAAGGAAATGCAAGGCATTTTGTCTATTCATCTCATCGACAGCAATGTACGTGGTACTCCAATAACAACACAAACGCTTCCAAGTAGTGCTCTTGGGATACACGTGGTCTCAAGTGACGTCAATCCAGGGTCAATATTCTGTGATATCACCCTCGAAAACGTTATCTTCACCGATAACTACATTGGTCCTAAAGGTGTTATTCACGTTGTTTGGGATAGCGGATTGTCTTTGCGCCTTGACGACGTTTTGTTTTATGGCAACGAGTTTGTATCGCGTAGCCCTAGTAACATAATTCTCATACAGAGCTATGACTATGAAGTTTTATTAAATCATTCAACATTCTCTCTCATTACTTCTGGTCGAGTTATGAGACTAGACGCTAAAAACAGCAGCAAACTTAGCATTTTGAACAGTCATTTCACTGGAGGTCTTCCACCCCAGGGAAACGAAGGACTACTTTACCTGGATTCAGAACACGACAGCCAAGTGTTCATTGTTAATACGACTTTCACCAACATTCGGAACTATGCTATAGGGAGCTGCATGCACCTTAAGAGCAAAACTGCAAGCGTACAAATAGAAAATTCCGCGTTCGTGAACAATCATGGTGGATGCGCAGGAATATTTTGGATGTTAGCGAAAGAATCACTTGCGGTTGTCTTTCAGGGGTGTTATTTTGAGTCTAACGGGGCGGACGGACCAGGAGGCTTGGCCAGTTGCTTGGGCAAAGTCGTAAATATAACGATGCTAGACTCGAAGATCAACAGAAGTCATGCTTCGGGGCCTGGCGGGGTTTTTGACATCGGCTTCAATGGTTGCGGAAGTCAAGAAGAAATTTTCAATGCGAATTTGGTATTCAAAAACATGTCAATTGAGCATTGTTCCTGCTACGGTCCGGGTGGCATTGTAGTGGTTGATTCAACAAATGGGTCAATTACCGTGTACAACAGTTTTTTTAACGACATAAAAGCGACAGCACCGGGGGCAGTCTTTTCGGCCACAGCAATAAATCCTGCCTTCCACAATGCTAGCTTCTCCATTGAGATCTTTGATGCTGTATTCAAAAATAGCTCCACATCTGCTCCGGCAGGTGTGATAACAGCTAATAGAGTGGAAAAACTACTTCTAGATAGACTGACCATCGATTCGGCGGTTGCTGGGCAAGGACCAGGCGGTGCATTGTTTATCGAGGGAAGAAATAATTTAAATATTAATATCACTAACAGCACTTTCAAAAACTGCCAAGCCAGTGCACCAGGAGGAGTTCTGTATCTAACGGCAGATAAACCCGTAACGATGTCGATTTCGGATTCTATTTTCGAGTCTAGTGTTAGCACTGGTCCAGGCGGGTGTTTATACCTTGATATTAAACAATGTCAGGTCAACTTTACCAACGTCAACTTCAGAAACTGTCACGCTACAGTGGCTCCAGGGGGAGCCATTTATCTTCAAACGGCAAGTACCTCAAAGCTGACATTTGATTTCTGTTCTTTTCTCGATAATACTGCTCAAGCGAGCGTCGGAGGTGCGGTGTTCCTAGACCTTCCTAAAGACTACATCAGCGATCCTGGTTGCATTAAGCAGCAGAGCTTCTCACAGACTATACCTCATAGATCATGGAAGTATAACAGTAACGTTGAGTTCATTGACACGGTATTTGCCAACAACACGGCTCAAACTGGAGGCGCTCTAATGCTTTCAAGGGGCCTACACACCTTTCAAGCCTGCTTTTTCCGAAATAACTTTGCGAATTTACGAGGTGGACACATTTTTTCAGACTTGGATTCGACGAGCATTCGAATATACAACACGAAATTCCTACAAACACGAAAGACACAAGTTTTTAAAAAAAGCAGTAACACGATGACGTTCAGGATTACATCATCTTTCATTGAAACCAACAGTCAGGGCCCTTTAATACTGATAAATTCGTCATTAGAATTTCAGCCGCTGGGAGACGTCAAACCTTTGGTCATGTTATCTCAAGGAGGATTCGTCAGTTTTGGTGAAAACAACAGGACTTCCTTGATTTGTCCAAGAGGCAGCAACCTGCAGATAGTAAACTTCACAAATGTAATTAACACCGAGTACAAGTCACAAGAATGCAGAATTATTTTGAGTGTGTTGCAGTTCAATTGCAAGTCATGTGGGCTTGGTTACTACAGCCTTCAGCATGGACGGAGTGCTGGATTGCAAAAGATTGGTAGTTTCCAGTGTCTGCCTTGCCCATACGGAGCCGAATGTCTACATAACATTGTAGCAAGGGAAAACTTTTGGGGTCACAATGTGCCACAGCCAAACCCACCCGCCCTTAACTTCACCAACTGTCCCACTGGGTACTGTAAACATCCAGACGAAGGAGACCCCTTCGAATATAATAGTTGCCATGGCAACAGGAGTGGAGTATTGTGTGGTGAGTGTAAAAGAGGCTACACCGAGACACTGCTGTCACCTTCTTGTCGACGCGAAAGTGAATGTCAAGACACGTGGTTGTGGGGTGTGGCAGCCCTGATGTTGTTGCTCATGGCAACCTACTTGGTTCACAAGCCTCGTTTGTCGCTCTTCTTCAGAAAACAAATATTTTGGTTTCGAAAGAGCAATGACGTCACCGACGACGAGGGTTCCTCCTCGCAACATGAAGATGATGTCACTCTGTACCACGATAGAGGATACTTGAAAATAGTCTTTTATTTTTACCAGGTGGTCAATCTTCTCTTGATTTCCACATCGTATGACTCCATTGTCGAAAGGTACCTTCTTCAGCCCGTTATTGGGTTGTTTTCTTTCCAGTTCAGATTCTCATCCAAGGGTTTCCTGTGTCCGTTCCCCGGCCTCACGGTCGTCACAAAAGAGTTGCTCTTCGCTTCACAAGTATTTGGCGTTTTTTTCATGATCTTGTTCTGTTACTTGTGCCATTTTCTGTTTTGCAAATGCGTCTCCCGAACACCACCAAATCTCGGGCCTTACTTGGGTGCTCTGTTAGAGACCATGTTGCTAGGCTACGCCGTCTTTGCCAACACTGCCTTCAAACTGTTGCGGTGTAGGACCATCGGTGACGAATCCAGACTGTTTATTTCTGGTCAGGTGGCTTGTTACCAGTGGTGGCAGTACTTGTCGATGACATTTGTTGGTCTTGTAGTTGTGCCTTTTATCCTAATGCTCGGGCTTGGCTCTCATTGGCTGAACAAGGGAAGCATATCGGTTAAGGAGTTCCTATTGGGTTGTGCTCTTCCCCTACCTTATCTAATGTACAAACGTGCCAGCCACTTCTTCTGTCAACGGCGTCAGCCGAGCGAAGAACCTGTTGAATGGAGGACGTCCATGAAGAATGTTCTGTTTGGTCCATTCAGACGTCTAGAAGGTGATTCCTGGGGTGCTTTATACTGGGAAAGCGTTCTCACAGGAAGACGACTGATCATCATCATCATCTTCGTGTCCCTCTCCGATCCCTTATGTAAACAGCTACTCCTAACATTTGTCTGCGTGGTCATCCTATTGCACCACACGGTCGTGCGTCCATTCCGTAAAGCGACAGCCAATGCTGCAGAATTAGCTTCTCTGTTGGGCCTGGTAGCTATTGCGATAATCAATACGTTCAAGGCAAGCTTCTTAGCCACCGGTCAAAATCCTCAAGGTCCACTGCAGTCGTCTGCAGAAATCTTAGACTGGACTCAAGTCATTATATTAAGTATTGTACCAGTGCTTTTTTGCTTGTTAATCATGGTGTCTGTAGTTTCTCAAGTGATTCGTCTTATTACGATGATGGGTATTCTAATGTTTGAAAGACGTTGTAAGCGTTTTTTCACGAAAGAGAGCAGACCCCTGCTGGAACCTACCAAATACTATGATTCAGTTGGTGTGGAAACTTAAAGGTCCACACACTAAAAGTTTTGTCACGGGAGCATACTGCCGGGTCATTTTGCACAACTAGTACATACGAGAGAGCATGCTGCAGGAGCTTGCTGCATGGTGTGGTCATGCTCCCTGATATTTAACCAGTTTAATATCAGGGAGTGTGAGCTGGGGACAAAATTCTGCTCCCGCCACAACCTTTTTTTACATAAAATCTTTGGTACACACGAAGGAGCAAAACGACCCTGGAGCCTGCCCCCGGAGCAAAACCCTTAGTGTGTCTGGACCTTAAAGCTGTATGGACCCGGGGCAGTTGATGATAGAGTAAGGAAAACTGAAAAGCTTCAAATTTAATGGAGGGTTCCAGACAAGTAATGGTGGGATACGTCTGCTATGTTTCTGTAAGAGGATCGAACAGCTTTGATGCTGTCCAAGGAAAGTCTTCCTCAGTCTTCACAATTACTCGTTTTCAATAGCAGTTATTTTTGTTTGAGCACGAAGTTCTAACAGCCAATCGACAAGTTTTCAATTAAAAACAGAAGGTTGATTGATATCTAGATGTGAAAAAGCAACACTCTTCCCCAGTGACGGTAATAGCCGCATCAAATAAGCTTTGAAATATGGTTTTACGCCATGTGATAAACAGAACGCAACAGGCAACGTGTTATAAAAAGCAAATAAATAAAATTTCTATTCCTATTTGCATTAACGAGAATAATGTACAAATTAATAGTTTTTATGTCTACCCACCTGGGAACTATTACAACTACTCTTTCCTACCTCAGATTTATTTCAAAATACGTTTTTAGACAGTGTTTATCATGCTCCAAATGGAGTACGTCAGGCTACCAATGCAGTTTACCATGATGAGCAGACGAACATACGAACATACGAACATAATTCTAACGCACTTCATCAGTGTAGAATTTGAGTTTTCCATCGAGAGAAGCCGCTGCCAGCTTGAATAAGAAAAACAATCAAAATAAATGATTTAATAAGATTAAAAGATGAAATGGATATTTGAAATAGAACTATATAAGGAGAACAATTAGGGACGGATCCACGGGCTTTACAGGGGGAGAGGCAAATCCTAGGGCGCTGTTAAGGTATATTTCCTATCCGAGGATTTTCTTTTGAACAAGTTCATATTTCCCATAGTTAACCATCCAATAAGAGGGTGGCTAGCCACCCAATCCACTGCCCTACTGGATGCGCCCCTGCAATTGTTTTAAATAGTTTAAATAGTGACAGCAATTAATGTTTATGAGAAGGTTGCACAACAGCAAGAAAGGTGGAATACCTCGCAATGTGCTGGATGAAATGCGACATCTGAAACCACTTCTGTGTGTCCTGTCAAACGATGACAAAACGAAGAACCGCGAACGTCAAACAGATATACCTTGAAAATAGGGACAAAAATGAGATGAGAGAACAGGAAATATTGTTATAACATCGATAAGGAAACTGAAGAGGACGGTTGGCTTTTAAGCCTAGAATAAAACAAGAAACAACAAAAAGGAAAATTAGAAAGAAAGAAAAGAACACAGGAAAGAGGGAAGGATGAGAGAGAAAAATAAAAAGAAAGAAACAAGCAAGCAAGTAAGAAAGAAAGGAAGGAAGGAAGGAAGGAAGGAAAGAGAGAATTAATGAAAGAACGTTATCAAGAAAGTAAGCAGGCAGACAAGCACGTACGCAGGCAAACAGGCAAGCAGGCAAGCAGGCAAGCAGGCAAGCAGGCAATCGGTAAAATTCCTTGGCAAGGGAGTTTGATCTTAGGAGAGTCAGTACTAAGGCCAATGTTTGAGAAACCAGAATGAAAGCTGGTTTGTTGGCCTAGTGACTACACATGTATAACTTGATTCTTACCGAGCGATCCTCAGAACCCGTTGCTATGTATCGCGAACAAGGGCTAATGGCAAGACCTGTGGGATGAGATCTGTTCACATGGCCCTCGTAGCGCCTCACACACCTGTTAAATTAAACGATAAAATACCAGCACCTTATCATTGGTAAAATAGATGGAATCATCCTCATCCTTCTCTTCCTTACCGGTTTGTCCTGAGGTCCCATAGTTTAATCCCATCAGTTACTGCAGCTGTCAAGAACAGGTCGTACGCTTCAGGTGAATGAGAAGCGAACGCAGATCCCTTCAGAGAAAGAGAACAAAACGGGAAGAAGATTGTTGAAAAAGATGATAAAAATACAGTAGTCCCCCAAATCGATTAGGGAGAGGATCCCCTCGCAAATGGGGCGAGAGTGCTTGGTACCTTTTAGGGGTTGAAATTGGTAGTTTAGTGCATCTTAGGGTGAGGTAAATAAAAGGATCTATGATCAGGATGGGTTGTTTTCAAAATTTCCCACAAGTCTCTCGTCCCCTTGGACATGGGAGTCCTGTCTTCCCGGAAATCGATTTTACATCTGTATAAACTAATTCAGAACTATTAGAAACGGGATAATTTTTCTTTCCATGTGGGTCACCCTTGCTAGAAATAGGGTTCTAAGTTCTTACAAGTTCTTACTTGATTCTGGCAGATTGCATGCACAGGACGCGAGTGAGCATCCACAACTACGCGAATGCTTCTCCCGACATTCATATCGAATACTTCAATCGACTTGTTTGAACCACAGCATAGAGTGATATCTGAATGAGTCACGTTAAGAAACGTACGTACGTGCGTGCGAGCTAGCAGGTCTAAAGGCCTTTACACGCTAAGCATTTTGCTCCGGGAGCAGGCTCCAGTGTTGTTTTGCTCCTTCGTATGTACCGAAGATTTAATATAAAAAAGGTTGTGGCGGGAGCAGAATTTTGCCCAGGGCTCACGCTCCCTGATATTAAACTAGTTCAATATCAGCAAGCGTGACCACATCATGCAGCAAGCTCCTGCAGCATGCTTTCTCGTGTGTATTAGTTGTGCAAAATGACCTGTGAGCCTGCTCCCGGAACAAATCCCTTAGTGTATATGGATCTTATAATATCAGGGAGGGGAGGGGAGGGGAGGGTGTTGGAAGAATGAGGAATTATGAGACTTGGCTGCGGATTTTAGAAAAGTCACGTCACTGTCACGGTAAGGAATTAACGAAATGCGCTGAGCCAATCGCAGCGTGCGAAATCACTGCTCATTCAATGAAGATGCTTTGCCACTGCATCATCATGTCCATCACTATAACTATCACACGTGCCTACGGTCGTTTTTTACAGCTATACCAAAGCTGCTCAATTTGGTTCCCTGGAGGGATGGTATAGAGCAGATTTCGTAAGGCTGTGAAAAGCTCGTGGCACGGTGCCGTAAGCGTGCCTTGTCGCGACCGTGATATTTTCTAGAATTTTGACGTGCCTTGCTGTGCCTTGACCGTGTCACGACCGTGTTCATGCCGCGAGCTTTCACAGCCATACGAAATCTGCTCTAGCCTATTTACATGTCGAAACATGGAACCTTTTCAAGGGCCCCTTAATGTTCTTCCACCGCGCACTGTATAAACATTAGGTCACAGTTAGGGTTGATTTCTTGCACATCATGCAATTTCGTGTAAAGAGCATAATTACATTATAATTATCAGTGAGATTCAATGCTGTCTTCACGGGCTTTTAGTTCGTCTCAAAGGATACAAGAATGGAAGGCATTGACGCACGAAAAACACGTGATGTTCTGTGCTCGTTCTTGGTGGAAGAGTTTGACAAGTTTGTATTTACTGTGGCTTTGATACCTGACAAAAAACGCACTTCTTAATTTACCCAACGATGAAAAATCTGCAGATAACTTCACTCATTAACAGATTTGCGTGAAATGTTGTGGTTCAAATAACAATGTTGGAGAGTTTTTAAAAATGAATGAAAACTCTGACACCATCTCGGCTAAAAGACCATGGTCGGTCAGTTGTCTAGTAAATGAAGCATCTTTCCGAGTTCCTTTTTTTCTTCTGTTTTTCTTTCTACTTTTTCCTCTAATCTTCTCCCTTGCTTTCTCTTTCCCCTCCTCTTTCTTTTTACAGAGCAACCCTTTTTTCGTTCAGATTCTCCAAAGTTCCCCTGCCTATCTATGCAGCCTATATACCAACATAACCAATATCTATCTAGTGAATACCTCTTGATGTCGTCCTTGTGTGGGTCGATATGGTACTTGTACAAATACAAACCGTTCCCACAACTGACCAGTATGAACTTGTCCACGTAGTAAAATGACGCTTGGGTGATTTCCCTAGGAAAAGGGGGATTATCCTGGAAGAAATATTTAAAGGAATCTCAGAAGAGAAAATAAAGTTAAAATACTCTTGTATTCACCGCTTTCAATACTCCAGTTTCAAGTTCTCTGTTGCTCTGTTGCTCGTTATTTGTGTAGAATATTCACATGCCTCAGTGAAGGTCCGTGGAATTTTAAAGTGTTTGTATTGTTGAAGTTGTGCTTTCTTTACTTTACTGTTGGTATTTGGGAATATTTTGACACTGACATGAGGCTAACCCTGAGCAAATGAGTCTGTAATCAAGGAACACAGCGGTATTTGGCGAACTCAAGAAGGGTCTATTCCCCATAATGCACATCACGCTTACAGCTGTACAGATTAAATGGAGATGGAGTCGGGGGGGGGGGGGGGTTGGGGCTGAAGCTTCCCCCTCCCCCTCCACAATAAAAAATCTTTTAATGGATATTTATATGTATCTCACATACATCAAAATGTACCAGCCCCTCCCCTCCCCCCTAACATTTTTCATTATCGTTCCACCGTCCCTTTTATACTTATTTTGAAAATGATTTTTAGAGTGATTTATGTTAAGTGCAAGTCGATATTTGGCATTTGGCATTTCTCGGGCGATTTTGTATTGGATGGACCTGATCCACTTGGGCGTATTTGTTTTCCCATTTCAGACCACGTGTCATTCCCTTGGGTATTGTTTCTTTGTTTCTCGGTAGCGCTTGAGAAGATACGTTAATATGGATGAGCTTCAAACAAAGAATCGTATTCATAAGGGATTTGAAATGGGAAAACATTACTCCCAAGTGGATTTGGTCTATTAACTCAGTAATAAATAAATATTTTTGAAGTAATTAAATAATAAATAAGCATTTTAGAAACTGAGTACGTATAGGACAGCTGCTAATAAATTGTCACAAGGAAATAGTGGTTTTATTCCTCTTCATCGACCTCCCCCATCTTCTCCCACGCCCACACACACACAAAATCTTACCTTAGTTTTCGGTTTTGCATCCGATTCAACACTGAAGTTATGGTTGACAGTAGTGAATGCCAGCAGAGGATCGGAGAGCACTGGGCTCCACAGGCGAACTGTTCGGTCAGTGGATGACGTCAGTAGCCACTTGTTGTCGTGACTGAAATGTACATGGGTCAACGAACCATCGTGTCCTGGTAAGAAGGGAATATCGAGTGTCTTAACATTTTCTAGGACTCCAGGACTTTACTGAATGAGCAAATTTCATAGACATTTCTTTGCATTCCGTGACATTCTCTAATGGTCTGGCAATCGGCAGACTAGTTATGGTTTTGAAGAATAACTGGCAATAACTCCACCATTTTGTGACTGACGTTGACAGAGGTTCTGTCGAAACGTCGTTGAAACTGAAAAGTGTAGTGACATTCTAATGGCTTTTGAATTCAAGATTGTGATTGGGTGATTCATGTTTTCTCCGTTTTTGATTGGTTGACTGGTTATTGATATGGTTGCCACGATACCGTAATTTGCTTAATGTCAATTTTGTCTTCTAGACATAAATCTGATCTAAAAGTTACGACTCATGAATTGTTACGGCTAATTCCAAGATCTCCCCCCCCCCCCCCCAAATTTCCCGCTCAGGCATTTCAGAATCTCTCCGTTGCTGCTTTCCTTCCTTGTCTTACATGCAGAGATCTTTGTTATTCAGTCCTGCAAAGAGATAAAAACCTTGCGGGATTTACGTGCGGCACGGTAAAGCTAGAACCTTTAGAGTTACTCTTACCTGTAAGAACAGTCTCTTTGCTGTGCGATGGAGGTACGCGTAGGATGTGGGCGCTTTTATTGGACAAGGCGCATGCTAGATGTTTACCATTACCGCTGTAGGTGATACGGTTAATGGCCGTGGGCTGGCTGGTAAGGGTGACCTTATCTTTGAGGTGGGTTGGTGGATTGCTTTGCATCGGGTATTCTTTTCCAATGAAACTAAAGCCGAAAAAATAGTATGAAAATAATAGGACGAAGACGACGAAAAGCAACTTGCAAAGAGAAAAGAAAAGAAGAAAGGGATGAAGGAAGGATGGAAGGAAGGATGGAAGGAAGGAAGGAAGGAAGGAAGGAAGGATGGAAGGAAGGATGGAAGGAAGGAAGGAAGGAAGGAAGGAAGGGAGGATGGATGGATGGAAGGAAGGAAGGAAGGGAGGATGGATGGAAGGAAGGAAGGAGGGAAGGAAGGAGGGAAGGAAGGAAGGAAGGAAGGAAGGAAGGAAGGAAGGAAGGAAGGAAGGTAGGTAGGTAGGTAGGTAGGTAGGAAGGAAGGAAGGAAGGAAGGAAGGAAGGAAGGAAGGAAGGAAGGAAGGAAGGAAGGAAGGAAGGAAGGAAGGAAGCAAGCAAGCAAGCTTCAACTAACGTACCCACTAGGTGAATTTGAACTCTTCGAATAAACTGAACTCTTTTTAGCTGAATTCGTTTTAGGACAAAACATTTTTGACCTGAAATTCAAAACAACAACATGAAAAAGATCAGTTCTAAACCTCTACAACCTCAGCTCTTAGCTATCGCTCTGATCATTATTTTTAGTACACAATTTCCGAGGGACTTGCAAAGGATTTTATCTGGAAGTGTAATAATTTACCTTGGAGCATCTGTATAGCCTGAAGACTTTACTTTAGACTTGAAAGTTAATGGCTGATCCTGAAGTGATGACGGCATCTTCCCTCTGGCCGGCGGTCCTGAAGTTACAAAACATGAGCAATTCTGTACACATATGAACAAAGGATTCTCAAAACCAGCTGATTCTTTTATTGCCAAGTTGCGCACTGTTTAGTAATAATTATTTTACATTTTACCCACTATCTCGATTCAAAAAAAAAAAAAAAGGTAAAGGTTATTTATTTTACTTCGATAACGCGGGAAGTGGTTGCCCGATTCTCCCGAGCCAGGAGCTCATGTATAAAGCGCTCGAAGGTGTGCCCTTTACCCCCTCTCTCCATCAGTGCTCCGTTTTACGGGTATTTAAAG
>JAAAQI020038343.1:0-18585 GCA_011800005.2 Stichodactyla mertensii | reverse complement strand
TTTATCCTGGGTCAAATCTCTGTGCTGGGGTGCATCCCATACAAAACAGGGATGAAACTGTTTGAGATGAACTTAGTTAAGGCTCACTTTGTAAATCAACAGATGAATTATCTGCTGCATTATGATTTAGGGTTCTTTGTTCTTCATGTGAAAGATCTCGATTTATGGTATCCATATATCTCCCATAAGTCACACAGATAAATTGCACGGGAATAAATTGAGTCCATCCTCGGTTGCCCAGCTTGAATTATTATCATTATCATTATCGTTATCATTATCATTATCATTATCATTATTATTATTATTATAGGCTTGCAGTGAGTTTACAACACACGTTATGAATTTACTACGAGAGCAGTCCCGCACACGCCCTATATCACCCAAGGAAATTGAAAGAATGGTTGGAATTATTCATCGGAAATTTAGTGCCATTCAAATGCAGCTCAAGCAAAGCACATGTGAAGCAGTCATGATACTTAGATCAAGATTCTTAGATGCAAGGTAAAATGTGACATTCTGGGATGTTTTTTTGCAATTTACTGGAAGATTTTATCATTGTCCAAGTAAAATACCATATCAGTCCTGAAACTTAAGTGGTTATATGTACTGATGATAAAATAAATATTTCTCAAGCCCTCCAGACACTAGGTCTTGAAAGTTTTATTGAAGAGTTAACTAATGACAGTTTTTCATCATGTTTCAATCTAGGAGAAAAAGACGCAACTTTAGTAAGCAAGCAACTGAAATCTTGAATGAATATTTCTACTCGCACTTGAGTAATCCTTATCCAAGTGAAGAAGCAAAAGAAGAATTGGCTAGAAAGTGTAATATTAGCGTTGCTCAGGTGAGTTTCTTCTTAATTTATACTGTAGTCAGAAAATTATTTCTTAGTGGATTTGAGATAAAACCAAATATGTTGTCCTTCTACACTGTTTGGTATCATGATGGTTTAACGAAGGATTTTGTTCTTTGTTAAATCATGTGCAAAGTTCTGTTAAGAGTAAACTTTGGAACTCCCTAACAAAAGCTGCTGTGTCTGCGATGTTTTCCAGAATTTTGATGTGCCTTGTCATGTCACAACTGTGTTTGTACTGCAAGCTTTTCACAGTCATAAAAAATCTGCTCTGTGATTAATAATAAGAATTCGTGGATGAATAGTGTGAAAATAATGATCAATCATAGATAGACAAAAGCACTTGACTAATAGAAAGGTTGCTACTTTTTGTAAATTGAATAAGAACTCCATCTAACAGACTGTCAAAATTTCCATTACAACAACATTTAAGGATACAACTTGTCAATTTAATAAAGTAGTTGGCAAGAAAACTTTAATGAATTTATGCTTTGGTCAGTTGTTGCAAAATAACTTTTAATATCATAAAAACCAAAGTGACATCAGTACTTTTAGGTAAATTAATAATGGGAAAAGGAATGTTTGGAAAATAGGTATTTTAATTATTTATTTTATGAAAAGTAGAGGTTTGCAACCACAGGTTATGTTATTTTCTATTTTAAGACTTTAATAAGAATAAAGAAATGATAATACTAACAATAGTCCTGAGGTAAAACACTTTGACTTTTGGAATTTTATCCTGTGATAAATTGCTGTGAGAAATTGTAGGGAAATTTAAGTTAACCATTATGTGATTACTGTGTTATAAATTTAATCCAGGGCTTCCAACTCAGACAACACAACACTCTGTAGTTCCAGAAAATATCAGAAAGAAAATGTGCTGTGAAAATTAATATTTTCACTAGAGAAAGTTTCAGTTCCAAGCATAGATGTGATACCTAAAACCATTTTTATCTTATATTTCCCAGATATCTAATTGGTTTGGTAATAAGCGCATTCGATACAAGAAGAATATCGGAAAAGCTCAAGAAGAAGCTAGTTTATATGCTGCTAAATCAGCAGCTCAAGCAGCATCGGCAAGACCACCCAGTCAGGGGGGGCAGCCTCAACCAACTGGAAATGGGCCATCTGGAGGGACAGGTGTTCCATCCTCTACACAAGGTTCGTTATCTTGTAGACCCTTTTCATTATACTTTAATTACAGTGTATTGATTTTGTCAATCTGATAAAAGAATTTTATGTTTATGCATGTTTCATGTATTGGGGTTGTGGTAAGACAGAAAAAAGTATTTTTTGTAATGACGTTTTGTTTTAATGGCAGTGTCTGTGAGTCAGTGACATTATGATGGACGAATTATTTCTTATTTTTGTAAATTATTTTTGTAGGAGGATTCCCAATGAATGCACCAGGGATGTCACCTACATCACAGCCTCAGATGTCAATGGCATCTCAGCAGCCAGGAGAGATGTACATGGCAGGGGTACAAATGAATGGTGGGATGGGCTCAGAATACCAGGGTGGATCAGCTGTTGGTGCCAATGTGCAATCACAGGTAATAATTCGTACATTAAGTAATGATTCTGTTTATAATGCCTTACCTAGATTGAGGTGACTCCCTGATCCTCTCAAAGTCTTGCACAAATTTTTGTGACTCCTTTGATACTGCATGAAAATAAACGCTCAGATGTATGATGTGACTTTCATTGGCGATGTTGCTTGCAATGGAGAAGTCCCACTGTGTGTCCACCCATGCAAATGCCATGCACAGACAGTCATGTCAGCTTTGGGTATAAGGCTGTATGACGAGTAATATTGCTAAAGTAGAGCTCATTTCTACTTCTGTGGTGTCATGCATAACAGTTACACGGATGAACACATGATGCAATTTGCCTGTTTCAAGCAACATCACAGGCAGTGTCGCATCATGTGTCTAAGCCTTAATGGTTCATCAGCCCTCCCCCTGTTTATTGACTCCTGATTCATTGTGATACATATTTGATGTGCAGGTACCAGGGTTACGACATGTCATGTCACAGGCAGCAACAGCATATGATCCTAACAGTGGACACATGCCGGGACAGCAGATGTATCATGATCCTCATCATATGCATCAAGTAAGTCTGTTGGCAATAGTTCTTCTTAGTTATTGCACTGAAGCTTTAATATCATGGGAGTATTTAGTGGTGGGGCTGTTGGGCCGCAGCCCTGTTTTATTTTTACTTAAGTGGTATTTTCATACCTGCAAACTTGGCTCAATCAGTTTTCTGCCCCTCTTTCCTCTGGTCCAAGCCCCCCTTTCTCTAATCCTCAGTCTGTCTCTGGATTTATGTTGAAGTTGTTACTGTATGGACACTCGAACTGTGAACACTTCACATTTTTTCTACATTTTCTGAAATGCATTAACCATGTGTGAGAAAAGATTCAGACATGATTTTTAAAGCTTCTTTCTTGCTTTCTAACTTGCAAAGCATTAAATTCAGATATAAAACTACAAATTACCATTAATTGTTGAGGTTGAAAAATGTGAAGTGTTCTGGTTTGAGTGTCTCCACAGTTACAAAATATAGCAAAGTTTTCCTCAGTAACTTTCACGTACTAAAATGTAACATTTTTTACCAACAGGCTGGAGGGCAAGGCAGTGGCAATAAAGGAGGTCCGGATGGAAACAGAGGTATTATCATTATAAAACTGATGTTTCATGTAATTATTTTTATTCATTATGCATAAAACAATCCCTTAAATTCCAAAATTCTAATTTTGCTTGATTTGTTTTTGAAGGTCAGGAAGGTGAAACTTAGGCTTTTGGAATACAGCATTAGAAGAAGAAAGATTTAAGGATGAGTTCTGCATCCATGGGATACCCGATACCCTTGAAAATGACAGGTGTCTGTCAGGAGGCCAGAGCTGACTTGACCATGGAGGATGTAAAAAAATAGAGTTCTTATGAGTTAAGGTGCAAGTTAAAGGTGAAGAGAAAGTTTTATGGGAAGATAAATGTATAAAACATATAAAATAATTAAATAGTTATAGAAGGACAGACCAATGATTTATGTTGATCAAGATTCATACACATCTGTGCTCATTTGTGAAGATACATTTTTGACTGTTGCCTGCAATGTATGACAGTTTCTTATGTGTGGAAAAAGCATAGTTGGATACCTGTTTTTGTTAATGTGCATCTTGACGTTTTTGGGCTTTAATCACATGGTGGTCATGTTGGTTGAAACAATACTTTTTCCCCACTTGGCCTCGCATTCAAACACTTTAGAACAAGTTCACATACTAGGGAAGAACAAAAGTTTTCATTCTCTTGTGAATAAACATGGCTGCCGTGTGATTAAAGCACATGTATGTATTGTTTGTTAATATTGTGCTTTTGATACTGTTATTCCAACCAAAAAAGGTCCAACTGTGAGAATCCTCTGTTAGAGTCCGGGCAATACTTATCCAGGAAATACCAAGAAATCAGTGATTCCAGGAAACTTTCCAGGGTGTAAGAAACTGTCAGAGCAAGTCAGGCTTTTAAGTTATTGATAAATAGATTTTTTAAAGGTGATTTATGGGATATACGGAAAACGCTTTGAAAAAAGACAGGCTTTGTTTATTCTTCATGCTTTGTGTAGTCACATCTTCACAAAAATCTACCCGTTATGTAAGACAAGCTTTCTTAGTTCTATGTTGCCTAATCCTAATTTCCTTTCTTATTTTCATTTACTTTCGTTTTATGCTAATGAATAAACATTTCAAACCAGAAACTGCAAAGCATGAAAAAATGGAAACAGGCCTTATTTTTGACAAGCCATGTAGTTGATACTCGATTAGTAAACCCTCAAAATTTTTAGCTAGATGCTAATTGATTTATATTAGATTCTAATTCACAACTAACTGACTTGGGTGAATTAAATGGTATTTGTGTGACGCTCTTGTCACTAGGAGTAGCCCGAGTAAGCTGAGACTCACAGAACTATCATTCCACATAGAATATAATTTCTTAAGCTCTAGTGAACGGAACAACAAAAAGGAAATGACCCCTTTTTGTCTTGCAAGGCTATAAATTTTGAGGGACATTCACGTCAATGTAAACCCAAGATTTAAATAAAAACGTTTGTGTGTGACTGCATACATATCGAAGTAGCGAAGCCTTGTAAGAGAACATATAATTAATATTTTATAACTGTTGTAGCTCTAGAGTAAATCAAAGCGTAAAAAAGAGGAATAAAAGCGAATACGATATGTATTTTAATAATATGATCTGCATAGACTTCTTTGTATTTTCTTTTAATGTGAAGATTTTTAGTTTAATATTAACTATTAATGTTAATAATAATAAATTGTAATTATTGCATAGAGAATATTAAAACGAGCTTGCTTTTTATTGGTTAGTAATGTTGTTGCAAAGAAACTAACCGCGACACTTTAATGGCTTCCGTGTGAGTTCTGATTGGTAGTCAAAGTGGAAACCATTTAAAAGTCTTGAAATCAAACGATTTTGATCGTTGGTTGATCAGAGCCATCTAGAGCGGATTTCGTTTGAGTGGGGAACGATCAACTGCAAATTTGTAGTTGTACTCTATCTGTGGCGTAACTAGACGTTGATGGGACGATTCACAAGAAAACGACTGGAAGCCATTTCAGTGTTATTGTATACTGCATCGTGTACGTGCTGTAAGTCAGTACCGTACGTTTTCCACTCATATGAAGTCCGCTCTATTTTGCGAGCGTCTTTGACAACTGATACCCCCAAATATATAGAAACCTAAAGCGTGACATATTTATTTAGAACCGACCCTTCAATATCACAACCATCTACGTTCAAGATTTTGATAGTGTCAGCACATAAACGTTTTACAAATGTTTTAACGTTTTTCTAAATAATAATCACTTTATAGCAATGTATACTTTGACAATAAAGGAGTTTAGTGAACATATTGCCATTAATATCAAGGGTGACATTAGAAAAGTGCCCTAAACTTTGATAATTGATCTGACGTCAGCCCAAACTAAAAGCACATGATAAATAGGTGGGACGGGTGAAGGAATGTAGATGATGATTGTATAAATGGATTGGACCATATTTATATCAAATCGAAGGCTATTTAGATGTGCAAAACCCAATAAAAGTAAACAAGTAAAGCGGTTTTCGTAGGAAAGTGGGAAACGTATGGTACTGACTTACAGCACGTACACGGTACGGTATGCAGTAAACACTGAAATGGCTTCCCATTGTTTTCGCGCGAATCACCCAATCACAATACGATGTTACTGTTACAGTAGGTACGGCTACGAAATTACACGAAATCCGCTATTTGCGTCTTTCCATGCCACGTTCAGAGAGCATTCCTGTGTTGCAAAAAAGCTCAATAAGTTTAAATACCTGCGAGTGTTCCATAAATAAACACTTGTTTAAAACGCTTTTGTTTCCTGTATGGCTGTTTCAGTTTCCTATTTCCTAACTCTTTTAACTAACTTTGAATTAACGTTATTCGCGAAAGTGATAAAATTTTCGACGGAAAACAACCTTACGGAAGTAAGATACAGGGAAGTATGATGTTAACCAATCACAGTCCTCATTACAATATGGTACTAATATGGTACGTTATCGCTGATTGGTTGAAAGATGCGATTTCAAAAGAATCCTCCCAGGCAGTATTACAACAAGATGGCGACCTCAACTGAGGTGGATGGCCGTCTATGGCTTCTACAGGAGAGATTAAAGCAAGAACACCTCTTTGTCACCAAGGAAAAGGAATCAATACGACATATGAGCACGGAGATACAGTCTACGTTTGAAAAACTCTTTCATCTTTCATGGATAGCGGGCCAACAATGGAGGAACTTGCAAAGACTGCAAGCTCACCCAGCAAAGGCCAGTTATGCTAATAGTTTACTTGATAATGCTCAGTTTGTAGACGCTTATAAAGGCTTTGGGCACTTCGAATCAAAGTATGGGGAGTTTCTCAGAGGATTAAGAGAGCGTCCTCAGCTCCTGGCTTCGTGTTTAGCGTTTGTAGACAGCATTAAGATCAATATGGACATCAGACAAGTTGTTCGTCTTGTCCTCAATTCTCTATACGGAAACTGTCTTTTACCGGAAGATGAGAATTATGTTCTTATGCTGATGAAGTCGTTAATGGAATGCCAAGTCTTGGAGAGTGAACAGCCTTTAACGTTCTTTAGGAGTCCCAAGAATTGGTCTTTTACTGTGATGTTTGGTGTTCTGATCGAGAGTTTATTTTCAGCCAAATTGTACCTCACAGCTGCTCTTCACACTCAAATTCTACAAGTTCTTGCAAAAGATTCTCTCATCCAAGCACAATTACCGTTTCTTTGTACTAGATTTGTACATAATTTAGAGGAAAAACTGTACTGTTTTCCGCCAAGCCTAAGATGGCTAGTGTGTCAATTATTTAACGTTCTGAGATCAAGTGTAATTAGTGAAAAGCAAGCAAAGTCGATGGTTTCGGAATTGATTTTCAACTATCTTATTTGCCCTGCGATTATCAATCCTGAACCTTATGGGATTAACTCCGACATGCAAGTCAGTAAAACTGCAAGATTAAACCTGCAGCAGATTAGTTCTCTATTGTGCAAGAGTTGTACAACACCATGGCAAGACGAGCATGTGTTCCAAACAGCTGATATGTTCAACAGTATTGATGTGGTAAGTATTCGATCGAATTACTAATCAATGAACTATAAACTGGTTGCCCTATTGTCTTACTGTCACAAAAATTAACTGAAACATCTGATTTATTTTTAAATTAAAAATTCATAAAAAATAAAATTTTAAAGATATTTCCTCCTAAGAGTTGTAATTACCGTTTCATTGTTATAAGTTATTTGTTTACTAATAATAGCTACATCGCTGCTTGAACGTTACTTGAACGCAAATAAATACACAACACATTTATATTCCGCAAACTGATAATTCTTTTAATACTCAGAAATTGTTTCTTATAGCGAAAGAGCTTATTTTGTTTCTAAATTCGTATTTGGTTTACAATGATAGAAGGGTTTTATTAACTTCTGGGTAATGTATTGTCTTCTTCACAATCGAATCGTTCCATAATTTTTATTTAAAAATTTTGAATTTCATAATCAATACTGATAGCTAATTCTTTAAGCATTGTATCCAATTTGTCTTGATAAAATGGCAAATTTTTATCAGGCTTGTAAGAAAAATTGTTCAATCTGAATGTCAAGTGTCAAACGTGTTTTTGACAGCGTCTCATTGTTAAGTCTTGATTCAACATTGTGAAATACTTATTAATTACAAAAGAGACTGTTAGATCAAAATCTAGATTATTTTTCCTCATGCCTGAGCATATCATAAAAGATGCATTGAGGAATATTTGTTGAAAATCATTTGTTGGTTTGGTTGTTCTTTTTAAGGTAGGAGTTAATGGTCTCTAGTGGGTTATTGATTTTTAGACAATCAGTATTGAGTGAAAGAGGAAGTGAAAAGAGGACTACCATTTTGCATTAACTTTTACAAACAATTTCTAATAACAAAGCTGTCTGTTTGGCTGCAACCTAAAAATAGCCTGCTTAATAGATGCAGGACTCAGACAAACAAAATTATACTCAAAAGAACACAGAGAAACATACATTTTATTTCATTTTATTTTATTTTATAAAACATTGCTTATTTCAAAAAAAAAGTTGTCATTAAAAACCAAATGGCAGAAATCAGACTCAAGATGAAAAAATATTTTCCGAGGTTCATTTGTCTGAGTTGTGACATCACTGACACACACCCCTATTAAAGGAATGCATTTACTGGAACGTTCAAGGTTTAATCTGTACCTATTATTTCAAACTGAGTCATATTTATAGTATATCATTCAAACTTCCTTATTTTTATCCAAATAAGTAGTTTTTAACAATAATTTCACCTGATAAAAACTCCATACTGTTTTTCCCATGTTATTGAGGGTTTTTTATCATTTTTCAGAAAAGCATTTCTTCATTTGTGGATTCAATTTTGGATGGAGCTCACCAAATGAATAATTTCCCAGACCAGCAGACACTACCAGGGCTATGCAGGACATCTGTACTTATCACTGAGAATGAGCTGAAGGCTTTGGTAGGTACAGTTATTTATTTTGGCCACAGGTTGTCAGAGCAACCACATTTTCCTTGACAAGGCTCCTTGACTGAAAGCTGGCACATTAGTTTTTGAAAAAATGAAACTTGAAAGGCCTGTTATACAAAGATTATGACTCCTGGTTGGCACGATTATACAACTGTGTCTACACAGATTTCTTGAAGTTAGTGATGTTCAAAACAAAATAAACTAAAAATCAAGCTGAATTCATTCAAAATTGCAAATAAAAATGCAATATTGAATGCAAAATGCAATCATGAAAATTTCTACTTGTATAGACTTATACATATTTTCATGATTATGCAACCTGGATCACTCCAAATGTCTGGGATTTTAGCTTCCATCAATCAAAATAATTACTAATAATTACTAGTTCTGATGTTGCTCCTCAATGTTTGGGTTGCATAATTTTGAAAATTGTTATATTATTTTGTCTATTGACTACTTTTCTTGTCTATAGATTGCCTTTATGAAAATGGTGTGTTCATGGGAAGGTGATGTAGAATTCACAGAGCAAAAACAACTCCAAGAATTGTTGGATTTGCTTCCTGAACAAATAGAAACCCCACCAAAACAAATTCAAGCACCAAGCATTCCTACACCTTCTCCTTCAGCAAGCCCTAAGGTTCCACAAAAAAGCAGAAAACTTCCATGGAAAAAACATGGCAAGCATTTATCTGATGCGCCTTCTCTTGATGATGATGAAGAGCAAACTTTGAAGAAAACAACTATAACATTACTTGCATCTGTCACACCTACAGTCTCTAAGGCACAGAAGTATCAACAGGAATGTATTAAAAGACTGGGAGAACTGTTCCAAGAAAATGAGGATGTCCTTGTTGTTTCACTGGGATACTCGTCTGTTGAGTCACCAGGAATGCTTTCAGAAGACAAGGTTTGTGTTGAGATATTCCAAATTTCCTCTATTCATTTGCTTCATTAATTTGTTCATTTTTTCATTCATTTCTTTATTTCTTTATTTCTTCATTAGTTCCTGCTTTGTCCTGGAGAACATTTTCTACTTTTTCATGGCTTTAAAAGTGTTCTAAACACTTGTTTTCTGTGTATTGTTTCTTACTCTCTTTAAAATCTCATGGGAATCCCTCAATTTAGATGCACAGTAATTGTGTGCACTGACAAAAGTAGGCATCACCCTTCATTAGCTTTTCATGTACTCATTCATTTTATGGATGCATTGTAGTTTTTACCTTAATTCCACTGCTTTATATCCTTTTTCTCAGATTCTAGGTATTGAGAAGCCAAAAATAAAGCAGGCAAAGAAGCCAAGAAACAATTCAGATGGCACACAACCATTCAGAGCAAGAACAAGTTCTAACAAGTTTACAAAACTGTTTCATGAAATGTCCATCGAAAAAGACTTGAACAAAAATGGTTCATCAAGCTCTGAAAATGAAGTAGAAACAAGTGGAGATCATCGTTTAGATACAAGTAAGAGTTAGTTTATCTTTGATCCAAGCAGTATAACTACCTAATTTCTCTGTTGTGACCCACTCTAGTCACACTGATTTACACAGGCAACCCATTCAAAAGAAAACCACTAAGATAAAGTTTCAGTGCTGTTCAAAATTCATCTTAGTTTATTTGAGCTTTGTGTCAAAGTTATTAGAAATAAAAACTTTTATAATCAAGTTTATGAAATGCTTTCTTATCAGCTCATGATTTATCAACACATTCAAAACTTTTTAAAAATTTTGAACTTTTTTGCTCTAGTTTTGCTGCAGTTTCAAGTAATGAGATGTTCTTGTAGCTCAAAAAGCTGAATTGAATACTGATGTCAGCTCTTTTTCTCATTTGTATTCATAGTTGTTGGATCTCCTTCAGTAAGCAAAGTTGAGGAGGCAGAAGAAGTTGCAATTATGATCAAAATGCATGAACAGCAGAAAGTTGACCTTGTACAGGGTACAACCGTTGCTTCACTTAACCCATTCAAAAATGATGGTCCTGATGTAGTGGAAAGTGGTGCCCAGAATTCTGAAGGTGGAAACCAGCCTGCGATGGATTTGCTTATTGACTTTTCATCAGAGCCAGGTACAGTCATTCATGCTCATAAATCAGTTGATTAAGTTAACTGTCTAAAATAAGCCATGGTTGACCAAACACATTCAGTACTTGTGATTAATCATGTTTCTATACCATCATGAATTACTGCAATGCAACATGGGGCACTTTGTATGCACGTTTCATAATGAGAGATGAAATTAGTGTCGGCTGACTGTTGGTAAAGTGTTGGCCAACAGACAGGCAATAGTCTGCATGTCAGCAGGTCATAAACTGTAAAATTACCCCATATGACAAATAAAAGGAAATCTGTAACACCGTGACGTATCACACACTGACGTACATGTATTACACACCGACGCAGCCTATTCTAGTTTACTCGCTAGTTTCCATTTACCTCATAGTGCATTACATATCAAGTTAAAACCATGCATGATGATGATTGCGCTGCTAAAACATAAAGGATAATTTTAATTCTATTTTTTCTTTCATATTTTAGCTAACTTTTCGTCAGTCACCAGCTCAAGTAATGCCAACCACCACACTGGAAGTCTTCTAGATGCGCCATTATCGTGTGACCGCCTTCCTCATTTCCCAGGTCTACCAGAATTCACTCCTTCCACGTCTACAGATTCCCCACGTGACAGTACTATCAGCAGCGGTAGCAGTGCACGTGATAGCACGTTTAGCAACTGGTCTGGGTTAAGCAGCGGTAGGGACAGTACTGTAGATAGTGGCTTTGTGGAAATTCGCGAAGAAGATGATGACCAATTCAATCGATATAGCCACGGCACTAATCCTTTTAATCGATACAGCCACGGGGATACGAGTACAGATGACCGTCGAAGTGTCATTAGTACTGTAAGTAGAGATAGCTACAGCAGTGGGACACTCATTGAAGGTGCAGAGGGATTCTACAGGTCGAACAGAGACAGTCAAGTGAGCACATGGAGTGAGGATTACCATGGTGATGTACAGCGAAGCGGTTCTTCTAGTACTCAAGAAGATGACTTGGATTTACGAGATCAACCCAAAAGCAAAAAAATAAGCAAAGCGTCGATTAAGAAAAAAATAGAAAAGAAAGCCCAGTCCTTAAACTTCAACGACAGGAAGAAAAATAAAGAAAGAGAAAAACGACGCAAAAGTTTACTCGAATCTGATTCAAGTGGTAAAAACGAAAAAAAGGGTTTCATGAAGCGTTGGCGCGACAAAGGACAGAAAAAACGCTCAAAGCAGAGTGGTGCTAGAGTTTACCAACCAATCAATGACAATACAATGTCCATGTTTGGCGTGTTACCCACAATTCCATTCGTTCAGGTGGAAGCTGCTGACGAAAAGACCCCAAAAGGTGCGATTCTGTTTATAAAACTGTGAGATCCTTCAGTCTTGTTTACAGGAATATAATCTTGCATAATGTTACAGTTAATTTCACATAAAGTTATTAAATATTTGGTAGAGAAAGTTATGACATTTTTGGTACCCAAGGCACAAGTCTTTGCCGACCCCCCTCCCCCCTTAAAAAATTATAAATTACAGTACGTTTCACATAACTTTTGACGAGTGAGTTCCGAAGTTCGTTCGGAAGTTCCGAAGTTCAATTTGTACTTTGGAAGTTCACAACGAACTTCATTGGTGAACTTCGAACTTATTTCCCGCGGAAGTTCGATAATTCGGTAAATTCAACTTTAAAATTTACACTGACAAAGTTGCTCCACCAAAGAAGGGTAGTGCTTTGCCTAAGGATGGCATCAAGGAGAAAAACAAGTAGAATTTGCAAATAAGACTGAATATCTAACGAATTACCGAACTTCCGCGGCATGGAAGTTCGAAGTTCGCAAATGAAGTTCGTTGTGAACTTCCAAAATACAAATTGAACTTCGGAACCTCCCAACGAACTTCGGAATTCACTCGTCAAAAGTTATGTGAAACGCACTGTAAAATCCCTCCAAGACCGAAATTTTGACTTCTTCTCCAGATATCATGGACAAGTACATAAAAGTAGCAGCCATGAAACAAGCAGAAGATTTCTCTGAAGGTAAGGGTGAAGAGGAAGATAGCGAAGAAGATGATGACGATGTCCTGGACGAGGCAGATCGTTTGGAAGACACCAAGCGTAAACTAAGAATTGTTTTCACTCAAGCGGACTTCAGGAACTTACCATGGCTGGTGTCAAAAGATCGCGTTATCAACACCAGGTATAGCAAGCCTCACCTGCGTAGATAGCCCAGTGACGTGGTCTTTCACTTTCAATCAATTAAAAACCTGTGTTGTGTAGAACAGAGCACAGAGCAGAGGGAAATAGTTGTCTTTGGCTTCCCCGGTCTCTTGACCGTAGCCAATTTAAACTGCCAAGAGATAAGAATATGAAAGGTATTGGATCAGAAACTTTTCCCTGGGGATGAGGGCATTTTCCCATTTTCACAGACATCAAAGTCCCCGGTCCTGCCAGGGTTGGGGGGTGGGGGAGGGGGCGGAATTAGTGGATCATGTCCCTGACATATTGTTTTCTTGTTTTAGTTCTCCATTGGAAGGCGATGGTGGAGAGCTAATGACATTCCTTCACGTTCAACTGGCTGAGGCAATCAATCTACAGAACCGTTCACTCGCTGCCCAGCTGCATGAGACCATACGAAGCGTTAAACAGCTATCACAAGGAAGGTTAGTGGACTTCATTTCCATAGGGTGTGGTGAATGGGGTGGTAGAGCAGTTAACACTTGGTTTGTGGCGGGCATGGGTTGGTCAGGGTGTTAAAGACCATCCTCAGGACAAAGCGATTGCATGAGCAATTTATTTTAAGCCCGAGTACATGCATTAATGACCAGTGTCTAGCCAATCCGATTTGGAATTCTGAGCGTAACTCATTTGCTTCGTCAGCAATCTTCCTTTACAGCAATATTGATAATGTTCCGTCTTCATTTCTTACAGTTGTTCTAATATCTTGTCGATAATGGAGAAGGAATATCAAGAGAGAATGCCATATGTTGCTTATCTTACTCGTTCACGTCAAGCCTTACTGACTACACAGTGTCATGTGGAACGTTTAATCGAGAGAGTGCAAAAGTAAATGTTAAGGCCCGTTTACACTAGTAATTTTGTCGCGCGACTTGAGCGGCGATCTCAATGGACGAATTTATCGCAACCCAAGTTGCACATGTTCGCACTAAATTTCGAGCATGTTTGAATTGGTGGCGACTTGTGCGCGATCTGTCGCCGTAAAATCGCCATAAAATTGCAGCTCAAGTCGCGCGACAAGATTGCAGGTGTAAACGGGCCTTTACGATACTCAGACTGTTACTCTACCTCAAAGTTGAAGTATAGTATATTGTCTTTCAGGGGGGTGCAATCTAAGGATTTTTTTGAGGGGGTACACCATTAATGTTTGAGCCTCAAGCACCAAAGTTAGATTATATTGAATCCATAATTGACTGTAAGTAGTTCATCTCAGAGGGGGGGGAGGGGGTACGCATTCGATGCACCCCTCCCCCGGATCCGTGGGGCTATTTCTGTTCAACTGTCCAGTTATTATACGTATGCGTGGTTTTATATGAGATACAGTAATAGTTGTGCAAAAATCTTTCGTTGTGGTGTTTTTCCCCAGGAATGAGATGATCTGCAAGAAGTGCTTCTCCACCAACTGCATTACACTGTTTTTAGAGGAACGAGAAAGAGAAATCAATTCATTTATTAACGGTTTTAGAAGCACAGATGTTTGCCCAACAGTAGACGAAAAGGTAAAATCACTAATAAAATAAAATATAATGAATCCTTAGTAAGGCGGGTAGTAATGTTTTAAGGGAAGCGTAATTATCAATACTAAATATTCAAAGGGAAGCGGCACTTTCTCTCTCACCGCTGTGTTCGTGGGTTCAGTGCATGGACCTGCTATCATATCTGAGTAGAGTTGTTTGTGGGTTTTCGCCAGTTTTCCGACGGGTTTTTCCCGGGTTTTCCAGTTTTCCTCCCTCCGCAAAAATATAATTAAATTGTGAGCACTCACCTTAGATTGGAGCCTCGCTATGTTGTTATTGTCCCACTTGGTTGTTAAAGCTTGTACGAGTAAGCTAATAATTATTCTGTTTTTCTCCTCTGCCTGTCTTTAGAGTAAATATCTGGAACAGTTTCTGGAAAAAATGTATGCAGAACTCGAGAAAGACGATGCTTGGCTTGGTAAGAAGCTCAGTTCTTTCAAAAGCAAACCACTGATATGTTTTGTGTTTCACAGGATAATATTTAATGTACTCTCTGTTTGTAGGAACTACTGAAGAACAGTTTGAGGAGGGCTGTATTGCCATTGAACGAGACATCATGGCTCGGGTTTATAACGATGCTTTTTATCCTAATGGTGAAGCAGACATGGAAAGAGACAAGTAAGACAGTATACTGTCTATGAATTCTCTTTGCTGTTTTTGCTGTATAAGTTTTGTTTAATAAAAAAAATGAACGAAGAATATTTAGCGAGAAAGAGAGTGAGAAGAAAATGGAAGAACGTGTGAGAATGAAAGAGAAAAAATGGTAAAAAGAAAAAGCAATGGAGCAATGAAAGGGAAATTCCCAATAAACTTTATAAACTACATTTATAAACTTTTTCCCTGTTTGTCTTTTCCACAGAGCGTTTACAAAGCACGTTGAACGACTGCAAGGGATTGTTGGTGTCAACCACAGGGCAATACGAATCCCAAAGGTACAAAACGATAATCCCTTACTATACCACCCCTCCCCCCAGCTAACGATTAGGAATTGCAATAGTATTTGTTTCGTTATTCTAGATGTACCGTAAAGAAGCGCCATGGCCTTCCGCTCAGCAAGAGCTCAAGACTATTAATGCTTACAAGGTATTTAATGTGTAACAAATTGCTGCCTAACATTGGTGGACTTACGCGTGTTACGTCATGATTACTCTTTAATTTAGCGACGTTGACCTGTTAGTAACCTGTTTCATACCGGTTAAGCGAGGATAGAAATTTCTTATCTAATTCACGTGTATAGGATGCGACATTTCAGTCTTTTGAATGTTTTGGATTTTTTTAAAAAAAGGAAAAGAAAAGAAAGAAAAAAGAAAAGAAAAAGAACATGAAAAGAAAAAAAAAACGAAAAAAAAAAAATCCCATCTGCACCGAGAAGGATTCGAACCTCGAGCCTGTTAACCGAAAAGTCCTGATTAATTCCAAAATATAAAGGCGCCGCCATACCCCCGAGACATCCGTAGAAGCTGAGGCGCGGTATGGACTCCTCAGACCTGACTGGCGATTAAGTGCCCTTCTGTACTTACGGTACCTGTGGTGGAATCGCCTACAAAGAGATCTAGCCCGCAGGCATCAGGGGAGAGTATAGCCGGCCCCCAGACCGTTTCACGGCTAAACCCTTGCTCTACATGCTATCCACAATGACGTAGGAGAGAAAATATTCTAGTCTATCTAGATGCATTGTTCTCGATGTCATTGTTATGCTAATTCACTGAATCCGTGGTCCAGTGGAAAAACCGTGGGCTTCCAAGACAGTAAGTCAAGCCCGGTAGGGCGCGGTTAATAACAGGATGGGTGACCTTTTTTTTTCTTTCTTTTCTTCTTTCTTGCAATAAATTTTTTTAGAAAATCGATATTTTCCCACGACTTTTCCATTTCGCTCCGAATACAGATTGCTATTCACTTCAGGTTAAAATGTCATGAAGTATATGCCTCAAAACCAACCCATTTTCGGCTGGTCAACCATAGGTAGCCCAGATCTGAGGGTAACAGGGTTAAGATGCTCGTATTTTTCCAACAGACGCCTAAAGACAAACTCAAATGTGTACAGCGGTGTTGCTTCACAATCATGAATCTCCTCAACATGGCCAGCGCGTCCAATTCGTGTGATCCCGCGGGCGCCGATGAGTTCGTCCCTGCATTAGTCTGTGTCCTCATCCAAGCTAACCCGCCCAGTCTTCTCTCGACCATGCAGTATGTCAGTAATTTTTATGAGCAGCGGTTACTGGGAGAGGAAGCCTGGAGCTGGATGCAGCTTTGTGCTGCTATTGAATACACTAAGACTATACAAGGTTGAGAGGTTAGACTCGATACTGGGTATTAGATACAGTAAAAATCTGAAGAGACTGGGCACTAGGTACACTACAAGTCTGAGGGGGACTGGGTACTAGATATAATACAAGTCTGAGGGGGACTGGGTACTAAATACCCTACAAGTCTGAGGGGGACTGGGTACTAGATATAATACAAGTCTGAGGGGGACTGGGTACTAGATACCCTACAAGTCTGAGGGGGACTGGGTATTAAATAACAAAATGAATCTGAGAGGTCCTGGGTATGACATACATCATAATCAATGCATTTGAGAAGTACTAGATAAGTGCTACAGAAGTGCTGTCAGAGCTAAATTTTGGTAGGTAAGGTAAGAATTGAAAACGCTTCCCAGAACAAGAGTATTATCATTGTTTGCTTATTATAAATTAAGACTAGCAAAGGCTTATTATATGGCAAAGTAGATTCAAGCGCTCTCATTGGCCAGTTTGCGGTCCATAACTTACGGTACGGACCACCAACCATATTTTTATATTATTGACCTGGCTTTTTCATAATTTATGGAACTACGTTTTCCCACTTATTTTTATGGCCAGCGCACTACGCGCTTGGGCCACCACAAGGCAAGGGAAAAACCCTCGGCCATAAACTCTATTGTATATAATCTACAGCTCCTGAAGGTTTTTCTAATTGTTTATAAACTGTAACTTTAATATCAAAGGATAATGTGGAAGATAAATCAATTTTACAAATGTAAATTCACGAGCTGTTCACTAACACAAGTTCATTATGCATTAGTACCAAAGGTATACACCAAATTGAAAAAACGTTGGGTTCAAAAAGGTTGAATCATCGAAGGTAAGACCGAAAGGAGTAATGGGTAAGCACTCAATAAGGCCCATATTTACTATTATATGCATAGGATATTGTTGCAACTCTCGAGCATTGCTTTGAATTCTCGAAGAAAGCAATTTTCAAGAATTATAGCATTGCACAATGCATATTATGGGCCTTACGAACTATTTACCCAGAATCGTCCTCGGTCTTACTTTCGATGATTTAACCTTTTGAATCCGACAACGTTTTTCAATTTGGTGTATCCACCATACATTATTGACTGGTTCTCCATATTTTAAGTTCATTTAAAAGCCCATGACTGACTGACTGACTTATATCTAAATGAAAACCTAGAATCAAGTATAAAAAACAATATTATGCTATGTAGATTAAAAAGATATAAACTAGAGATTTTCAGTGTACGATGATTTTTGAATAAAACGAATTAATTACATTACACACACGTTACAGATATCAATATCCATGCTTTCCTAATGTAATTGTACACATTTGAAGTGCATGCTTTTACCCTCCCCTACAGGAGAAATACTAAACACTACCTCATCCCTCCCCTACAGGAGAAGTACTAAACACTACCTCATCCCTCCCCTACAGGAGAAATACTAAACACTACCTCATCCCTCCCCTACAGGAGAAGTACTAAACACTACCTCATCCCTCCCCTACAGGAGAAATACTAAACACTACCTCATCCCTCCCCTACAGGAGAAGTACTAAACACTACCTCATCCC
>JAAAQI020038232.1:0-18586 GCA_011800005.2 Stichodactyla mertensii | reverse complement strand
TTTATCACCGAGGTGTGAGAAAAGACAAGCACCGCTAATGAGCAGTACCCTACTGAGTCTGCATATGTTGCTTGCGCTTATGCTTGCGTCGCTAGTGAGAACCAGGCTTAATGAATCTAGAGTGAGATTAAACTTGCGTCGTTTGCGCAATAGCTTTTTGAACCTTATTTCCCGCTAGCCAGCTTTATTAATCAAGGGAGAAAATAACACACTAGTCAAACTGAGTTCATATATTTTTATTGGGCAAAATTTGCTAGCCTTTCTCTAACTGGGGAAATAGACCAAGCACTCATTTAGTTAGTTAATTCTAAACTACTAACTACTAATTCTAACTACGATTCTAGCTAGGGATAATCGAATCGACGTCTCATTGGCTTGGGTCCTCGTCAATTTTTGACAAGCATCTGAAACATAAAAAGGATTATATTTTAATTATCACTAGTTATGTGTCTACAACTGGATGCAATAGAGTGGAAATGCTGCGTCAAGTTCGTAGCCGTACCTTACCTTACGGTAGCCGTAACTACGCATTTTAATTGGACGGTTTACGCGTAAATATTGGGAAGCCGCGCTGGGTACATGCAATCACAAGATCTTGTTAGTAAACAAGAAATCGACTTACTGCAGCAGCAAGAGCTTGGTCAATATCATCGATGATATCCTGGATGTCCTCCAGACCAACGGATAAACGGATCTGAGAAAATCAAACGCGCTTTAACACAGTGATACTGACGATAAAGATGTACAGGAAAGGGGTATCCCTGAGAAAAAGAGAGGTGGAATTGAGCAAACATGCAGGTTTATGTCATGCTTAGTTATCATTTTTTGTAACTAAGAGGTGAAGAGGGTAGGTAGCTCACCAATGTGTCAGAAATGCCCAATTTTTCCCTCTGGTCTGGCGGCACAGATGAGTGAGTCATTATGGCACTAAAAAAAATCACAAAAAGAAACCAATTTTGAAAGAACCGAATAAATTACAAGATGACGCACGATAGATGTACGTGAAACCAATTCATTCAAATGGTATCTGCTATGAGCCAATCAAAGCGCAGAAATAAAAAACGTCATCAGCGGTTTTTGGCGTTTCAGAGATTCGACTGCAACAGCGTCAATCAGAATAATCACCACAAGTTGTCGCAAAGAGTGGGAAGTAGCTCTAACGCTGAAATCGCAATGGAATGTTTCATTCGTTACACTAATAAATGCGAAGATATGATCTTACATCACATCCCAACAAGGATTCTCAATACTTACGGATGCTCACAGAGACTCTCAAATCCTCCAAGACTCTCAGCTAGAGTAAAAATCTGCAAGAGTAAAAACTGGACTCGAAATTTTGATTCTTATGAAGAAATTTAAATGTCCCAAGAAAAAACTTTATTTGGCAAAAATCAACACTATGCCTAACTAACCTTCACTTTCTTGAGAAATTCCTTGGCGTTTGCTAACCCTCCTTTAATGAAAAAGGTAACCATGCCACCAAAACCAGTCATCTGTCTCTTAGCTAGATCATGTTGTGGGTGAGACTCCAGGCCTGTGGGTTAATATATGGGTTAAGAACTGCTTTACAGATTGGTCACTGTAGACTGAGATTCAAGAGATTCATTCACAGCTGCCTGATCCAGGACAAGGCTTACAGAAACAAGTTAGGGAATGATCTATTATTTTTTTCCTAGAGTAATATTAATAGCAAACGACTGTAGTTACAAAAGCTGTTATCTTACCTGGGTATAGCACCTTGGAGCATCTTGAATCTTTTTCTAAGAACTTTGCCACAGCCATGGCGTTAATTTCATGTTGCCGCATTCGAAGATGAAGAGTCTTAAGTCCACGGTTAGCCAAATAGGAATCAAAAGGGCTTGGTACCGGTCCAATTGCTGGTGACAAGAAATTTATATTGTCTCTACATTTGAAAACTCATTGTGTAATCCATATTTCCATATTTCCATATTTCCCCATGACATGGAATCAGAGCTCAAAATAGAAAATTAAAATGGCCGGACAGGTTTTTCTTTTTGGCAGGACAAATAGTTTTGGTGGAGCAAAACTTCACCTGCCATTTTATTTTTCATTTGGCAGTTCAAAATTGTTGTCACCAGCCAGTGGCAAAATTTGACCTGCAATTTAGCCATTGCATTGGCTGGCTGCTATTTCAAGTCCTGCAAGTATCTTGTTATTTTCATGGTTTTTAATGTTAGTACTGGTCTATGCTGATGTGCTTACCATTCTGTAGGAATTTTATTCTTTCAGCTATCTGGTCATCACTTGTAGCAAGCACTCCCATGACCACATCGCCGTGGCCTGAAGCAGAATTCAACATAAATTAAAAGTGATCACGGATTGTGTGTGGATGTGTTAAACGTTTTTTGGACGTATGCAGTGGAGTAGAATAATTGAAAAAGCTAGCTAAAAGACATAAATTCTTTTATTTTAATATTTAAGCTTCTTGTGATAAACAAGCAAGAAATATAATGTACTATTACCATTCATGTACTTGGTGACAGAATGCATCACAATGTCAGCTCCAAGAGAAAGAGGTCTCTGATGAAAAAATAGGAATAGGTTAATCTTGAGGTATAATATTGTATTGTATTGAAATTTCTGGAAAAGCAGAAGGCTGTTTTGAACTATATGCACTGTATGGCAAGTGGTTCAAGGTGTGGGCTGACCACTTACTGACACTTTACTGACCACTTACCAATACCTTCCCAACCACTTACCATATGGTGCACATAGTTCATGATAGGCAAAACAGAAGAAAGAGAATCTAGTTAAAGATTTTGTAATCAGGCATGACAGCATAAATCAGTGTCAACCATAATTTTTGAAAGGCAATCTAGTTGCGCATTCTTAGTTTCATATCTTACCTGGAAATATGAGGACATGAAAGTGTTGTCCACTACAAGAATAACACCCTGTTGATGAACAACCAAAACAAAATTAATTCAACCAAAGCAACTTTCTTGAACAAGGTATAAAAGGTAAAGCAATTAACTTTATTTGCATTGAGAAATGAAAAAAGAAGAAGAAAGAAGAAGAAGAAAGCCTAAATTAAACAACTAAGATGAATGTATTGAAATCCCGCGAGACTATGACAAACTGTTAAACTTCCGAAATGTTTGGAAGAAAATTTATTTTTCACTCTGTTATCAGGTATCTTCTATATTAATCGATTTACATTGGTACTTCCTTCAGCTATGAGGCTGTATCAACAAAAGCCAAACAGTGCACACTTTACCCTCTCTCCATCAGTGCTCCATATTAAGGGTATTAGAGCTAAAGTTACATGGATTAAAACTTACCTCATACTCATGGACTATATCTGCCACAGCCTTGATGTCAATCAACTTGAGTAAAGGGTTGGTGGGTGTCTCAATCCACACTACCTGTTATTAAGACAGTGTTAATATTTCTATATTACTGGTGCTATTTAAAGTCATCTAAAAAAAAATAACACACTGGCAGTTAGAGCTGTGAGTATACAACTCATTCCAAATTGGAATTAACACCTTTATTATATCCACATCCACTGGATGTGAGCAATTGCACACTCTGATTGGTTCCTCTACTACTAGGATATCAGCTCATATCCTGAGTAGAGAAGTAAACAAAATGGTGGAGCATTTTGCCGACATTATTTCATTTTTTAAACTTGAAAATAATTAAAATTCTATATTTCTCACAATCCAGTGGATGTGGATATAATAAAACAATTATTCCACTCATCTTGTCGTACATGGCTCATAGCCGACTCAGCACTGTGCACCTCGTCAGCTATGACCTCATGACTTGATTTCATGGAATAATTGTTAAATATTGGCTAAGAGTAGTGTAATAATGGGATCCTAATGCTTTATTATGGAAGACCCCTGTGTGTAAACACAAGTTGGACAAGACAATAAAACACAAGGATCCCATTAAAAGGAGTATTATAACAGGTTAGCGTACTTTGGTGTTTGGCTTTATTGCATTGTTAACATTTTTTAGATCAGTGAAGTCATTCATTGTCACTTCAATCCCCATTGCATCAGACATAACTCGGTTGAAATACCGATTGGTTCCTATAAGAAAAACAGACCTGATATAGTATCCAGATTCTTGCAGCAGAATTATTAAATTTTTTTAACTAAAGGACATCAGACATAACCCCTCCCCCCAGGGCATTAAGAATAATTCTTAATGCAAGAGAGATAGAGGAGTTCAAAATCATGTTGGAAAATACTAAGCATTCCACTGGTAGTCCAAGCTTCGTGTTTATATATCTGTTACAGTAAATGTATAAATAATTATAGATTTTCAGTTTTCTAAAGAAATATTTAACAAAATTAAATAAAACTTTCATTTGCCTCAGCTATGTTCCAATTGAATTTCAGAGCATTTTGAGCAGTTTTACTATTTTTTTCTTCTCTATAAACCTTCAGGATAAAAAGACATGTCTGGACATCTTTAATGAATTAAATTAAACTGGTTCACCTCCATAGACATCATCGACACAAGCAATGTGATCACCAGATTTCATTAAATGTGAAATGACCATGGATGCAGCAAGCCCAGATGACATTGCAAATGCTGAAAAAAAAATCAATACGATAGCCTGATCACACATGGGTGCACAACTGGTTCTTCAATCTTTTTCAGTAAAATTCTGAAGGTTACCATGGTAATTTGGTGGAAATTGTGCGTGCGCATACTTGTGGGCTCAGAAACTCGATTCAATAGTAGCCAGCCACCTTAAGTGCATGATTTTTGAAATTTGAATACAAAATGATATCTAACAATAGATTTTCCGATAACAAACTGATGTGAATCAAAGCATTGACAGGTTCAAGTTTGTATCCAGTAGAGTGCTTTCAGTCACACTGTTGAATAGTTAGATAAATTTATCTAATTTAGTTAGCTATTTAGTTGACATCACCTAAAATAGTAAATGAGCGCCAAAATAATGGTCGTGCAAATTCGGGGGGCTTACTTTACCAGAGAATGTGTGTGGAGACAGTCGATTGCATCATCATTTCCCCTGGATGTTCAGACACCGTTGGCATGTGAATTTTGAATTTAGGTGACGTCACCTAAAATAGTAAGTTAGTTATCTAATTTAGGTGACGTCAACTATTTAACAGTGTGACTGAAAGCACTCTAAAATAATAAGCTTATCAGATAATCTTACTTAAGCTTACCATATTTGGCTCCTTCTAGACCAGCTACACACTTTTCAAAGCACTGTCTGGTTGGATTGCCTGATCTTGAGTACTCAAATCCCTAAAAAATAATTAAAACCATTAAAATTCATGATATTATGTCACAATAGTCTAATGATCATGAAATAACTGTTATGAATCTTGTGCTCTGATTGGCCATAGCTGGGAGTGTGTGCATGCATTATGAGAGTACACAGCACGCAGGCACTTACTTGAGGAGAAAATGTACTTTAATCACATAATGAAACACTGCTTCTAAAAGAGTAATTTGATTTGTATTTTATAAAAGAAATAAAAAACTTGCTCGCTGTGCTGTGTGCAGTTATAAAGCACTTGGGTATGGGCAGAACACTTGAGAAGTGTTGAAGCACTCGGCTACACCTCATGCTTCAACACTTCTCTCATGTTCTACCCATACCTGTGTACCTTAAAACTGCACACAGCAGGCATGCGCATTTTCTATTTCTTTACTAATGACTTCAACAGCTTGCTTGTGCTGTCAAGGGCTGCAGAACCATGTGGGCAGGTAGGGCATTTGCTCCACCAACTTATGGCCTTCTACAGGGACGTGCGCAGGGGAGGGTTCCAGGAGTTCCGGAACCCCCCTTCATACATTGAAATTATGCAAAATTTCATGCACCACTATTGAATTGCTATTTGCACCACATAACACTTTTTGTGTAAAGTTGTGCATTTATATTGCTGTCTTTTCCCAATTAAATCAAAAAGCTAGACCCCCTCCCCTCAAGAAACGCCTGCGCATGCCCCTGTAAAGTTCTAAATTAATTCAAAATGGTGACCTGGGTATTGATCGATTTCTTCTGGCTTGAATGACTAAAATAAAGTAAAGTGTCAAGGAAAAAGGTTTTTTACGTGTCAAAAAACAAGTTTAAGAAAAAGTTTTAGGTGCCAAGCATCAACAGGGACCGGGGAAGCAATTTCTTGTTGAATTTGGGTACGTATAAATTGTTTTTCCAGAATTGTTTTGTTTTTGGTTATTGTTTTTTTGTTGTTGTAGGTTTTTCCTTTTTTTGTGGGGGGGAGGGGATTGCTAGTACTAATGCAACTGAGAGGGTTTTCACCCCATAAACATTTTTTCCGCTCTGCCGCCTCTGGTGGTAGTATCGTCGTGTACGGGAATCCTCAGGGGAACTTATTCAAATGCAAATTTTCTGTATGCAAATTGATTCCGATGATTATTCATGTATACCTCGTTCTATATAATATTATATATTCATTATTTTGTCAAATGTGCTAATGACCTAATACTTTAAATACTAGAAAAAAAGGAGTCCATCCAAGCGAAATCACTTCGTGGCGTACTGGTTAGGTTTAGGGTTAGTGGTTGGGATAGCGTATATTAAGGGTTCGCTGGTTCGAATCTTGCCAGGACCACTTTATTTTTTATTGAGGACAACCACTCAGGTGTTCGGAAACCTATGACGCACTTGGTTAAACGGTACACGACGATACTACCATAACCCCCTCCTCAGTTTCATTGCCAGGATTCGAGCTACTCCTTAAACTCCTAATTTAATTTTGGTTTTCAAGGGCACTTGAAAAGCCCTTGAATTTTAGAAATGTGCTCAAACTCCTTGAATTTGCTAACAATAGAAAAGGATTCCAATATTTCTGGTCATGCAGAGTTTTTTTTATATAAATATAAATGACAAGGAAATCATGAGCAGTTGCTGCTGAAAAATATTCATATGTAAAATTTGATAATTCAAAGTATAGCAGGTGTTTCTTTCCCCAAACAAGGAGTACTGTGAAGGGCCCGTTTGGTAAATCATATTTGGGTCCTTGAATACTCCTGGAATTTGAAATTTGTACCTCAGCACAAACCCTGGCAATTAATGTTTTTTGCCCACCCTCTCAAATGTACAGTTAAATAGACAGCACATCCCTTTGAAGAAGCTCAAAATTGTGTGATTGACCCACCCCGTTTTTACCTCCCTTTACTTTACGACCTGTCCCTTAAATGAAAATCTTCTGTGACCCAGATGACCCCTAAGTCTTGGTGGCAAATTTTCTAGTGTTTAGTTTTGGCTTCTGTCAAACAATGATATGCAGATGCCAAAGCACCAAAAGTTTGTATACAGCTATTTCAAAAAGTGTTGAATACTGAATACTGCATACTGAATAGTACATTCCAAGACCAAAGGACATTGCGGGTCTTATTAATTTGAAATAAAAAGTAATACAACGATTTGCTCTCTTTATGTAGCTAGTACATTGCTTCAGATGAAATGCACTAAACATAAAATAAGTATTATTCATTTTACTTTAAACAAATTGTCTAATATTATATTACACAACACCCAAAATGCATTTTGGTCTTGGAATACACTATTCAGTATTCATAGGTTTTTGAAATAGCTATATCAGTATTGACTTAGAAATAGAGGTGTATGTTACATTTAAAGGTCACGTTTCAAGTTGAGGTTTAAGAAGACTAAAGTATACACTTATTGCATTTTTTCTACTTCAACCTTATCTTTAGACTATTGATTCCAAGTTTTGTGGCTCATTAGGCCTTCCTAGGTACATAGTACAGCAGGACTGACTGTAAAAAGATATATTATTAACAGTAATTGCAAATCTTTCACAACTAGTTACAGCATGTCAAAATTGGTGAAAGAAATTTGTGACTGCAAAAACTAACTTTGATTTTTATTATTTTTGTCTGTAATTTGCTGAGTTTTCATGCCTCTGTCAGCATTTTATCTCCCCCAGAATTTTTCAAATCAGTTTGGCAAAATTCCTAATTCAAGGCAAGAAGACCATAACTGACACACCAGCACAAGAGACCTTTTCAGCTGTAATGTAATGTTTTCCCATTTCAGACCATGTCATCCCCTTGGGAATAAGATTCTTTGTTTGAGGTTCATCCATACTAATGTTTCTTATCAAGTGTTGCCATTAAACAAAGGAAAATGTATGATTCTTATTACCATAGCTCACATTATCTTCTCACATTGAGAGATAATCTCACTCTTTTTTTCTTATTCACAGTGAGTATTAATATTTCCATTAAATCTGCAATAGTAGACTGGTGGCACTTAACCCATGAAACGGAAACTAATAGTTAAAGCCTAACAGACAAAGACACAAAAGAAAACAATGGAATTAGGCTCTACTAATGTCTATTAGACTAATAACTGTTTCACAGGTTAAATGCCATCACTCTAGTGTGAACCTGAAACTAAAATGCATATTCTGTATGTTTTTAAAATGCCCCCCATCCTTGCAATGATATTCTCAGTATTGATTCTACATGGGATCAGCTGTTGAATAACTAAAAAGAATTATATAGTTTGAGTGATGCGTCTTGGAGTTATAAAGGTTTTTCCATGCCATATGCTAATGAATGTGACGTCATGGGAGTCATTTATCTTTGTTGTTCCTTGTAATTCTAAACACAGTCTACTATGTGAAAACTAACTTGCAATAATTTCTAAAACAGCCATGTATAAAACAGTGATGTATTTCAAATTCAATCTATCTGTATCAGTTATGTTTAGTATATCAAATTATGTTTCCTCTGATGTCACAGTTAGCAGCATATGGCATGGAAAACCCTTCATAGCTTCAAGAAGCTGCACTCAAACTATTATCTTTTTGGGTCATAGAACAGCTGACCCAATGTAGAATCAATACTGAGAATATTGTCAGAAGGGTGGGGGGCACTTAATTGTAATATGGTTAAAAAGTAATGCTGCACTCTGTACTTACTGTAATTAGTAATGATTTACTATATAAATTAAACAAAAAATGTCAAACGTGATGATTATTGTAGATGCTGTAAAAATATAATAAAATTAGAAATCATTTTTGAGGTGTTTTAATGGTTCTATTATAAAATAGCTCAATACTGTAAAAGTGTTTGTCTAAATTTACAATGTTATTTCTTCCTTTTCTTGTTCCTTTTTGAACTATTCGTACTTGCTTCATTGTTCAATTTCTCAGATTTTATACTTGCTCTGTCAAAGTCAGTGTTATTGTTATTTGGTGATGTCTCTTCTCTACTTATGTCACCATTTGATAGTTTCTTTTTCTTTTTGGGAACAGATTCATCTGCTTCCTGCAAAACATTGTTCTTTTTATGTTTCTTTGGTTTTCTTGGCCTTGGGGCTTCAACATCACTTGATAATCCTTCTGTTTTTGACTCTTCCCTGCTTTTAACTTCATCAATACTGAATGACATTTTACTGAAAAGAAAGTGTAACCAATGATAGTGGCGAAAAAGAACTAATTTTAAGTGCAAAATACAGCAGAATGGTACCAGTGCCTCCTATACCCCTGAGGCCCCCATTCTATGTCTGTGCATTTCAATATACATATTCCTGTAAAGGGAAGGCACTGATACAAAACAGAAATAAAAGAACCTCCTGGGCCATAAAAAATATTACCCAACTATTTATTTATAAAACAATTTTTATACCTCCCTCCTATACCCCTGAGGTCCCCATTCTATACCCCTGAAGCCCCCTCCTATACAGGGCTTGAAATAATTGGCTAGTGCTGGTCAAATTTTCCGGCCAAGCCAAATGTTGCTCAGACACCACTTAACTTTGGACACGGCTTGAAACTACCAAAACTTGCACTTTCTCAGATGTGACAAGAAAAGTCTGGCCTCCCAAGGATTTGACTGGACAAAACCCATTTTTGACTGGACATTGTTTGTTGAACAGCTGTTATTTCAAGCCCTGCTATACTCCTGAAGCCAAATCCTATATCCCTGAAGCTTCCCTTTTTATACCCCTGAACCCCACAAGGGTTACTATTGGTTGCAGATCAATTGTACTTGAATCTGGAAAAATGGATTTTTTTGGGGCAAAATAGCTTTTTTGAAAGGCATTTGTGTGAAAACAGCAGATACCACCACCACAGCATACCTAGATGAGATTTTGGAGTAAAAATTCCAGTACTGTTCACAACCCAGAATATGGATGGGACATGAACTGAATGAACAGTAACTGCATGTATTGTGTTTGGTTCAATGGAGGATTTCAATGTTTATCCCAGCCAATGAACAGCAGAATAGCTGTTATTACACTTGAGCCCTCAGTAAGATAATCTTTTGTTCCCGGCGTGGACAATTGATGAAATTGATGATTGGAAATCCAATCGATAAATCGATATCAATCAATAAAATTAGTTAATTGATATTGATTGGTATTGGTCAATCGATGACCAATCAATAGTCACAAAAAAAGTCCTTCATCGATTGTTGATTGGTGAAAGACAGTCATCGATTGATATTGATGGGTTTCAATTTTCCTGTCCTGTTATACAGCATCATTTGGGCGCAAAATCATGGTTCCAAATTGTCTCATCTTATTCGTCAACTTTATAAACAAAGAGTTACTGTGAAATCGATATTAATCGATTCCAATCAATCGCAATCGATGGTTATTACAAGCAGTCGATATCAATCGATAAGGTCACAAATTTCTCTTCCATCAATTGCTCATTGATTATCAATATCAATCGATTAATTGTGATTGATTGATATCAATTGTTATCGATTGTTATTGTCTGTCCTTGTAGCTCAGCTGGTAGAGCATCGGTAGTACAAATCCGAAGGTCGTGGGTTCGAATCCCAGCAAGGTCGGAAATTAATTTTTCCGAATTTATTTCCAAGGGTCTTTGGCCCGGAATAACCTCCTTTCCAAGCACTATAACTTTCCATTATTTCTAGTTCATGTATTTCAAAGTGCTACGCGGTCCACATATTCGATTGTTATTGATCATTGATTTCATCGATTGTCCACGCTGGGTTTGTTTTAAGAATCATTCAAGCAAGGCTATTGGGTCAATACAATGCTTAATGGCTCATTTGCATCTCATTTGCATGTATCCGTGGTAACAGCTATTTGTCCTTTCCTTCCACCCCCCACCCCCCCCCCCACAAGTTATGGCGCAAATCCCTCAATCAACCATAATTACCTCTTTGATTTTCGTAGCGACTTATCATCAAAAGCTCCAGATATCAATAACACACCATTAAGAGACTCCAAACTGACTATCCGAAACTTAAAACTACTTCCAAGCTTTAAATTATCCATGCACTGTGCATTTTGAGTTCTTGGATTTGTTATGGACGCATTGAAGCAGCCATGAACCAAACATCCGACATGATCGTAGCCGAATTTGTTCACCACGCCGATGAGTTTACTATCAATCTGTGGTTGAAAGACAATGTAGTTCACTTTGACTTCAAAATGAAGGGAAGGCGACTCTTCTATAATGCTGCCATGTCTTCCTAAAAGTTGTATTTTGTCGTAGGCGACGATAACTCCTTGAAGATTGTCGCAGAATTTCATCAATTTTTTACTAAGTTCTTCCTCTATTCCTTCTCTGAGCCTACCTATGTAGCTAGGCGACAGACTCATGTGCTCTGTGCACTCTATTTGTGTAAAACAGGAGTATTTTTCTCGGCATTTTTGACGAGCTTCGGCCAAAGATAGATGACTTTTACCTTCCACCGCCATATTGGACCACGTGGTTAAAGATACTAACCATACAACCGGGGAGGTGTGGGGAGGAGTAGTCCAGCATTAATGTTGGCTAGGGACGGGAGGTTAGGGGAAAGGCAACTATAAACTTTAAAATTAAAAAACAAAATTATATATATTAAAACAATAAAATATTTTTGAATGAGAAAAAAATTATTTCCCTAAGGAGAAAATTTATTTTGCTTTGCCCCACAAGATGGCTGCCATGAGAACCCTCTATACAGAAATGGCCGATTATGGAAATAATAGCAACTAAAGTTACTTCTTTTATTTTTTCTCTTTTAAAATTATTAATTAAAAAACAGCAGTCGTGTTTTCCTCTTTTCTATTATTATAAGCCATGCTAAAAAATTAATGTCAAATATTGAATACCAAGTAATTGAACGAACAGTAATATTATACCTGGAAATAACATTCAGTAGTCCTAATTGAAAAGGTGGTATCAATTAAGATTGTAAAATTAACGATGAAGTGGAAACTAGAAAAATATATTCAGCAAAAAATTTTTAGCGACCACTTTTCTCTCCTTGTTCCTTACCCCCACCCCCCAAAGATTGTACAACAGTTTGGACCACTTATATCACATATCGAATGTTTCAGCACGATATGGCGCCAAATGCTGAAAATAAATGTATTAAACAACACAACTTGTATTTTGGACCAGAAAACTCTCCTACAAGGGTTAAATCAACGTTAAATAACACTGAAAAAGAAATTACAAGTTGAATGGTAGCTCAAGGAACCCTTCTTTTCCTATTCATATGGCTCAAAGGTTGCTTTCCAAGCGATGTTTTCAAAACCCGCGAATCCAGAGTTTGTTCCACGTGGAGCCTACAGATTTGCATTGCGGACGACATTTCTCTAAATACAGAGCTCTTGGACTCTCAGGACGTCTCAGAAATGAAAATTCCACATCTAAAATCTCGTCTAGAATGTGTGGAGCGTGCAGAATAAATTTTATGACTCCTCAAAACGAATTTATTCCCAAGCAGTTATTTTACTCTAGTGCAAATAGCCAACGTAAGATCTTGTCATCAGGTACAGCACTTAACCTGCCTTCTGTTAAACAAATTGAACATTTTTTAACGTCCAAGGGAATTCCTTTTGAGCATGGTCATACGTCTATTGTCGTGGCGTGTTCGTCTTGTTCGAAGAAGAAGGAGACAGTGGGGAAGAAAGCAGAGATGTCTATGTATATTAATAAGACTACAGGAAGCCATTTTTGTAAAAACTGTGGAAGGTCTGGATCATGGAGACAGTTTAAGGTGAGCCTGTTTGTTTTTTTTAAAGTTGTGTTTGTTGTTGTTGTCATATTCACCAATTTTCTATCATCATCATCATTTTCCAGTGGGGGGGGGGGGTGCTCATCAGTAATTTTGAAAAGGTACCAGAGTCTTGTTCTGGTTGGCATGGCAACAAAGGGTCTTTACCCCTAACAGTACCATATCCATAGACCAATTCCAAGTCTCAATTGTATGTATAAACAACTCAAGCCTCATGATGCAATAAAACAATACATCGTCATTGTTTTATCTCATAATAAAGACATGCATTAGCTTGAAAAAGTTTAAAAAGCCTTCTACTTCTTGAAAAGGAGCTTTATTTACCAGCAAATCCTCTAAAAGATACCAGCTAACTTTGGTTAGAGATTCTTTTTTGATTTACATCACCCTAAGAGGTATCAAAATACCAATTTTAAAGTACGAAGAGCACCCCTCCCCTTTTGTCGGGGAGTAACCCTAAGCATTATTACCATTAATATCATTGTCATCATCACCACCACCACTACTAACCAGCACCACCCTTGCCATCATATCATACATCATGATTGGCATTTCCATCATCCTCTTTGGAGATGCATGCATGCATAAGGTAAAAGTAAAATGACAAACTACATAACAGGGCTCTAAATAATGGCCTGTCACTGGACAATGTGCAGTCAAAATGTGCACTTGCCAAGTGCCTCTTAGGCTAGCAGCCTTCTTGACCCATTGACTGGCTAAATTTCAATATCAGTGGTGATTTTCCTTTGAATACAGCCTAAATACACCAAGCATGTTGTTTTGTTACTTTGTATAGTATTTGGTTAAGCAGTAATTAATTACTGGTCCAATGATTATTTTTGGTTTTATGTTACAATGGGTTTGATTATTAACTTCATATTTCTGTGTGACTGCCCAGAAAGGCAGTACTGTATGTCCAAGCTAAAATCAATGTGGCCAGTCATGATGTCTGGCTATTGACTGGCAGTTATTTTAAGTCCTGGCATATTACGCTTTGTTGTTGTTCCAATCCTAGTCATTTACAAATTCAAAATCATTAACAACATATTGTCACATCCAAAAATATGTCAAAGCTGAGTACCAGAGTTTCTATCATTTTTGATTTCAAGGCTCTTGTGTCACTGTTATGTTTTATCATTTTGAATATATTATTAATTTAAGAAAAATCCTATTAATCTTATTACAGATGATGGTTTTGGAACCAGCTGCTGTTGATGGAACCACTTCTTCATCTGCAGAGCATTCAGCATCATATGTTGCACCTTTGGCCAATAGTCCTGATACAAATGCCAAAGCATTACAACTGTGGAAGGGCAGTAAACCACTGGTTAAAGTTGATGACCATATCAAAAATAAGATCTTAGAAAAGTTTTTCTTAAAGGTAAAAAAATTATTTTTTTATTTCTGGCTCAGAATCCTAGAAAATCATGTGCTCTAACTGGTTGTTAGCCAGTTTGATTATTTGTCAAGTTACAGACCAGCTTACCCTGATAGTCTAAAACTCTCATTTCTAGTAGTGATTTTTCATTCCCTTGTTTGTATTGAGTTTATCTATTTGAAATATATGCAGGGATGGATACAGGAATGAGAGAAGGGGGGGGGGTAGAAAGGGGGACCGGAAAACTTCTGCATTAGAGAGAGGAACATCCATGAATAACCAGAGGAGGTCTGTGGGATCCCAAAATAAAGGGGGCTGCAACCCCTTGGCTCCCTAAATCAGCTGTCCCGTGACGTGAATGTAACAATGCTGTTAATTAAATTTTCAGAACATTTCTGAGGAATTACTTGAGAAATACCAAGTGCATATTGCAGAACACAAGGTAAATCAATAATGTGTGTGTAAGAGAATTATAATCAAGAGTAATCACAAGACACAGTTACTCTTTTAAAGTCCATTTATGCAACTGAACTCTGTCCTCGTGTATTACCAGTATATTATATTACATTGACGTCATCAGTCATATTAGATAACCACACAATGTGAAGGTAGGATATACCTTCCACATGGATGGTCTCTCCAAGTATAGAAAATTCAAACTCCTTTCCGTTAGATAGGTACAACATATTTTCAGGAATGCAATGGTCACCTTTACAGTTATTGCTCATACATGCTCGTAGGGCTTCTGTTATACTAAATTCTCTACTCAAAGTTGGTAAACAACAACTGTAATTACTTTTTTACCCACTGGTTCATGCACCCTTCACTCACCTGCCCTAGCTATAATAATCTTACTAACCACAACTTGAGCACTTTAATAGTTAACTTAAAAAGTCTGTATCACCTCACAAGCTCTTCTAATGTAATAGTGATTCATTTTCAGTTTTCAGAGCCTGATGGAACATCAAGGCAGCACAACTGTATTGCATTTCCATGGTATGATTCTAACAAGACTCTGGTACATGGTGTCAGACTTGTCAGGGTGGATAAGGATGACAATGGTACTATTGCAGTACAACCAAGGTAAGCACTTCTAGGATACTATCTTTGTCATCAGTACCATTATCATTTCTATCAACATCTATTACCATCACCAACTTCATCACCATCATTATCACCATCAACATCATCATCGTCATCATCTTTGCCATCTTCGTCATCATTGCCATCACCACCACCAGCACCATTACTATGATATCACCACTGTACTACAACCACCACCATAGGCTTTGTGCAAAATAATGCTTGGTTGCTCGCAACAACTGGAATTTTTTTGACTTTTTCTGTTGCTTAAAAGTATATTTTTATGAGTGAACCACAAACCAGTCATAGAGAAGTGAGTGGCAATGTAACAAGACAGTCATATCGTGTCACAAAGTATAACTTTGCATAATTAAGCTTTGCTGTCATGCATCATTTTTGAGAACTTGGAAATGGCCTATTGCTGTTGTCATCTTTATCATTGCCATTATTATCATCATCATCATTGTCATCATCTTCATCACAACCAGCATCACCATCATCATCACCACCAACATCATTGTCATCATCATCAACATCACCGTCATCATTATCATCAGCAGCAGCAGTAAGAACAGCACACTTATCATATGTCCAGTAAGACCTTACTAAATAACTTTCCTCAATGCAATTGCCCTATATCATTATGATGTCATGGCTTGTTTATGAGAGGGACAGAATCGTCCAGAACAATAAAAATTTGAACAAAATTCACTCTGCTGAGAAAAGTTTACTCTCAAGTTGTCTGGTTTCCAAATATAAGATGTACTGATGTTTAATACACAATATTTACTGTATTTGGTGGCTGTTCCTGCTCTTCTACGGTCCACAATACTAATTTAATATCAATTTTCTTTGTGTTTTTACTGTTTCCTCCCACGACCATGATCCTTAGCGTTTAAACAATAGATTGTTTTGATGTGACGTCATAGTGATATAGGTCAATTGTTGTTTATTGCTCATAATAATACTCATGATGCATTTATACACATTCTGTAAACTATTACATGTATGTACTTATCACTTACATCTGTAACTATTATATGACTACTATTATTTTAGGTTAGGTGTTCTCGGGCTATTTGGTTGGAATACAGTTCCTTCAGATGCCAAAGAGGTAACCATGAGTGACATAATCTGGGAATAAAGCCTTTTTCTTGGTAAAGTAACAATATTGAATGATATTTTCAGGTTGTGCTAACATTGAATGAATTTGATGCCATTGCTGTCAACCAAGCTACATCGTATCCTGCTATTTCATTACCCCTTGGAACACACTCTCTCCCTCCTGAGGTTAGTGTATTGTGCCTTTTAGTCTGTAATTATCATGTCATTGATTAAGTTTCAAAGTTACCAGTGTTTGATCTAGAGCATGCCATTGCAGGATTCACACAATAAAATCCTTAATGTCTCATTCACTTTTGCCTAATGGGACAATTTGACCCATGATCCAATAGATTTTGTCCACACATCAACTGTTCTCACAACAGGCCCGATATAAAATTGGCAAAATTGACATTGAAAACAAAATGGCATCACAGGAGTGAGACTGGAAACTAGCAATAACACGTGACTTTAGACTTACAATGTCTAAACAACAACGAATCTACACATTTTTCGGCAAAAGAAAAGCGGCAGAGGTCAACAAGGCAAGTGAAGTGAATAATGAACAGAACAAAGCAGATGTTGATGGCTTACAAGTAAAATATCTATGTACCTTCAAAACTATGTTATTGTGATAGTCATTGGAACATTTTGACCCCTTAAAACAAAATCCTAGATCAAACACTGGGTTACTGTCGAGTTACATGTAATATACACCAGACAATCCTGGCCAAGGTTCCAAAGAAATGATATTGCAACAGCCAAAGTATTAGTTTTTTGCATGATTTTTACCTTCCATCCATTAATTCTTTCTTTCTCTTGAACCCTTCTTCTGTTAAATACTCAAAATTTCTCTTACAAAAGGTCCTGCCTCAGTTGGAACAATTTCAGCGTATTATTCTGTGGTTTGGTGATGATGTTCGATCCCGACAAGCAGCCAACCAGTTTTCTAAGAAACTAAGCATTCAACGCTGTCACATTGTCAGGTATTTAGCAAATTGATCATTTTTGCAAGAGTCACAGAGTGTTCTAAAAAAATTAATTAATACATACCTTGATATTCAGTTTTAGTTTGGCTAAAATAAACTAGTATCAAAGATGACTCAGTTGGTTAGTGCCCTGCCTTCTGTGCATGAGGTCTGAGTTCAATTCCCAGTGACCTTGCATCCTTGTTTTAACTTCTTTCCATTCAGTGTAGCTTTAATTAGTTTTAAATACCTGTAAAACGGAGTACTGATGGAGAGGTAAAGAGTGGACCTTCCACTCTTCATACATGAGCCACTGGCTCAAGAGAATTGGACAACTACTCCCTGCATTATTGAAGTAAAATTAACTGTCTTTACCTTTTACCTTATGGCATCATAATGAATTGAATTTTTCAGCTTAATTTCTCTCCCTTGCTTTATGACAATCTTTTGTGGTTCTTTTCTAGGTTCATCTTTTTTCCTTTCTCTAGAAAATCATTGTAATCATGAAATTCAGTGACAATAAAGTAAAGTTTTCAGTTTTTGAAGACCTGTTACAAAGTGTTGACAATTATTGACAACAAAATTATGTCCTGTTAAAGTATTGGTTGGGAGGGGCTCTCCTACCCCTCTGTAATCCATAAAATACATTAGTATTTAGGATATCTAGGTTTCATATGTTTAGGCTCAGAAATCCTTTTTCTTTGCAATTACAGACCAACATGTGACAATCCACCAAAAGGTGCTTTGGATGCTTTGAATAAGGCAAGTCCTTTCTTCAAAATAACTGCATGTATAAAAATTTCACACACTCTTATTGGCCAGTTAGTGGTCCACGAGAAGTCCTTGAAAAAGTTTCACACTTTTTCATGAACGATGGGTCATCTTTATATTAACATTTCATTGCCGCATTCTGGCTCTCCTAAGAAATTTTGTAAGAAATTTTGCCCAACCCTTAATTCAGTTTTCTAACCATATTTGCGATATTGGTGCGAATGACAACACTAAGCCGGTTTCCCGCCACTTCAACTCCAGTAACCATAACATTAGTCACATG